>JAVJIF010006401.1:0-222816 GCA_038442645.1 Agave tequilana | reverse complement strand
TCCAAGGCTTCTTGTTGGGCTTTAGAGGTTTGCTCTTGACTTCCTTGTGGCCCAGAGGCCTTTCACTCTAGTTTTGATGATGATTAACTCATGTAGTTATAAGTTTACTAATAATCTTGTGATGTTTAGTTTCAGATACTTAACCAAGATATTAGTACGTGATTAGCTTCAATAAAGGTATTTTGGAGCTTTCACATGGTGATTCAAGAGCCCAAGCGTCAAAGTTCATATCTAGCACTCATTGGAGTCAAGCTCGGTGGATCACGTTTGGATCGAGTCGACTTGGAGATGGTACTCTACAAGAAAACTTGGGTACATTGTTCAGTTTATTAGTTTAGATCCATTTGTTAAGGATTAGATAGTGTGATATGCTCAAGTTCACAACACACCACTTGTTTAAGTTTCATGTTTTGGTTTTCAGTTTTTGGCTTAACCGATCTTGGTTTTCATGAATAGATAAAATCAAAACAAGTTTACATGGTTTAATGTATATTAGATTTGTTCTATATACATCTATGCTTCAACTATTTAAATAAACTTAGTTTGATGTCTATTTCATGAGTTTGGAGTTTTTGTATTTTTAACAAAACATATTTTAAGTCAAAAACATTGATATATATATCTTTCATGTATATGGGATTCTATCCATATACAACATGCTTCAAGTTGTTTAAGTATCATGTTTTTATATTTGGATGAGTTTTGGACAAAAGATTTTCCATTTCAAAAATCCAATGTTTTGAAAAATACAGATTTTAGTTTTCGGCAAAATTTTCAAGTTACAAAAATAGTTCAAAATGTTTATAACATGGTTTGATTTTACTCAAACATGTTGTATATCAAAGTATTATACTGAAATATTTTTGTGGATTTTTAGAAATTTTTATGGGATTTTATTTAAGCTAAAAAAGCAACTTTTTAATCCCTAAAAATGTTTCTGTCTGGCTTCTGCGGGTCGACCGGACCGGTCGACGGAGCTGGGAGTCGATCGACCGAGTCGGTCGACCGACGTGCACAAACGTGCATGCAAGGTTTGGCTGGAGGGCCGGTCGACCGACCCGGTCGACTGCCAGAGAGCTTCTGCTCTCTGGAAAGCCCCGGTCGACCGGCAGAAAGCTCTGCTCACTGTTCCAGGCCACGGTCGACCGGCCGGTCGACCCGCTGCCCCAGCGGTCAAAAATATGATCGTTGGCGGTCGACCGGCCGGTCGACCGACAGCCGTCTAGGCTGTTAATTGGCCCCAACGGCTAGTTTTTTCTAGCCTATATATTGGGGGTTCTATGGACTGTTTTTACACAAGTTTTTGAGAGAAAATTTTTGATCTTTTCAAGTGTTTTAAGAGCAAGTTTTAAAGAGTTTTAGAGCTTCAAAGATTTGATCTTCATTTGTTTTTTAAAGTGTTTTTATTTTCAAAGAAAATAGTTTTTTTGGGAATTTGTTTTGGGTCTAAAAATTCTATATCTATTTGGAGATTTCCCAAGTAATTTTCTTTGTTCAAACACTTTATTTTCCACACTTGATCTTATCATTCTATCATCTCTATAGGATCTTTATCTTTGTAAGAAAATTAGTTTGTGGTTGTGGAAACTACCAAGTTATAAACCCTCCTTATTTGTGATATCCCTCTTGTGTAGAGGTTGATTATTGGAGTGATGGCTTTGTGCCCTATCCCTCTAGTGAAAGGTTGATTGGTTGTTTGGCTTTGTGCCTATCTCTCATTTATGAGGTGGATTTGTGTTGGTTTGTGCCTAGCCTCTAAGTGTAGAGTTGTGTTTGTAAAGAGAGGAGTTGTGTACTCCAAATTGTAATTGCCCCAAATCTTCATTGGAGGTTTCCTGTGTGGGAAGTCCTATGTAGACGAGTTAGTGAAATCCTTCTGTGTGAAGGCGGGGACGTAGAGCTGGGTGCTCGAACCTCGAAACAATCTCGGTGTTTGCGTTTGATCCATTGACTCTAACTCTCTATCTTTTATATTGTGCCTTGCATTGATTCATATTGTCATATCACTCTTATATGCTTGGTTATGTTTGTTTGTGTACCTCACTTGTGTTTAACCATGAGAGCTTCATATAGCATCTCAACTCTTATTCAGAGGAATCAAAAGGAGTTAGTCCAGAACCCTACTGGGAATTCGGCTACACTCGTTGTTACACTAAGTGTGTTGCAATTAAGTTTTAATTTTTGCATTTTGTTCATTAGATTAGCCATACACCTATTCACCCCCTTCTAAGTGTACTTATAATTGGTATCAGAGCATGTTCATTTCATTGTTTTATGCTTGTTGATGCATATTCATGTTTAGTATTCATTGCATATATTTATTGTTTATTGCTATGCATGAGTTAAGGGGGAGCTTCTTTGAAGCTTAACTTTAATCCATGCATATATAACTCCATGAGTTTTGTCATCATCAAAAAGGGAGAGATTATTGGCCCAGAGGCCTTCCACTCTAGCTTTAATTTGATTTCACCCCTTATTGATATTTTTTTGTTTAAGACAAAAAGGGGAAGAACATTATTTTATTGTTTTCTTTGAGCCCTTTGTTGATGATTGACAAAAAGGGAGAAGTATTTGAGTTTTTATGCATGTTTATTATTAATTTGTAAGTTTATATCAAAGGTTGTTTCATATTGATAGCAAGAAGTTTGTTTGATGTTTTGTTGATATTGGTATCAAGAGAAGATATTTTGTTGTTTTGTTTTATTGGTATCAGTACTTTTGTTAAAATTTTATTGTTAGTATCAAGAGCTTTTATTGATTATCTTTCAATTGGTATCAAGAGTTTTTATTGATTGGTATCAAAAACTTTTATTGCTTTTATTGATAAATTTTTCAAATTGAAATTTTTATTGGTATCAAAAGCAATTATTTAAGAATATGTTTATTTCAAAAAGAAAGAAATTTATTTTAAAAGTTTGGTATCAAGAGCATGTTCATTTCATTGTTTTAGCATGTTGATGCATATTCATGTTTAGTATTCATTGCATATATTTATTGTTTATTGCTATGCAGAGTTAAGGAGGAGCTTCTTTGAAGCTTAACTTTAATCCATGCATATATACTCCATGAGTTTTGTCATCATCAAAAAGGGGAGATTGTTAGTCCAGAGGCCTTCCACTCTAGTTTTGATGATGATTAACTCATGTAGTTATACTTTACTAATAATCTTGTGATGTTTAGTTTCAGATACCTAACAAAGATATTAGTAGGTGATTAGCTTCAACAAAGGTATTTTGGAGCTTTCACATGGTGATTCAAGAGCCAAGCGTCAAAGTTCATATCTAGCACTCGTTGGAGTCAAGCTCGGTGGATCACGTTTGGATCGAGTCTACTTGGAGACGGCTCTCTACAAGAAGACTTGGGTACATTGTTCAGTTTATTAGTTTAGATCCATTTGTTAAGGATTAGATAGTGTGATATGCTCAAGTTTACAACACACACACTTATTTAAGTTTCATGTTTTGGTTTTTAGTTTTTAGTTTAACTGATTTTGATTTTCATGAATAGATAGAATCAAAACAAGTTTACATGGTTTAATGTATATTAGATTTGTTCTATATACATCTATGCTTCAACTATTTAAACAAACTTAGTTTGATAGTCTATTTCATGAGTTTGAGTTTTGGTATTTTAACAAAACATATTTTAAGTAAAAACATTGATATATATATATATATATATATATATATATATATATATATATTATATATATATATATATATATATATATATATATATATATATATATATATATATATATTATATATATATATATATATATATATATATTAATATATAATCTTTCATGTATATGGATACTATCCATATACCACATGCTTCAAGTTGTTTAAATATCATGTTTTTGTATTTGGATGAGTTGTGGATAAAAACGATTTTCCATTTCAAAAATCCAATGTTTTGGAAAATACGGATTTTAGTTTTTGGCAAAATTTCTAAGTTACAAAAATAGTTCAAAATGTTCGTAACATGGTTTGATTTTACTCAAACATGTTTGTATATCAAAGTATTATATTGAAACTATTTTTGTGGATTTTTAGAAATTTTATGGAATTTTATTTAAGCTAAAGAGAACTTTTAATCCCTAAAAGTGTTTCTATGTGGCTTCTGCCGGTCGATCGGACCGGTCGACCGAGCTGGGAGTCAGTCGACCGAGTCGGTCGACCGATGTACACAAACGTGCATGCCAGGTTTGGCTGGAGGGCCGGTCGACCGACCCGGTCGACCGCCAGGGAGCTTCTGCTCTCTGAAAAGCCCCGGTCGACGGGCAGAAAGCTCTGCTCTTTGTTCCAGGCCACGGTCGACGGGCCAGTCGACCGCTGCTCCAGCGGTCAAAAATATGATCGTTGGCGGTCGACCAGGCCGGTCGACCGATAGCCGTCTAGGCTGTTGATTGGCCCCAACGGCTAGTTTTTTCTAGCCTATATATTGGGGGTTCTATGGACTGTTTTTACACAAGTTTTTGAGAGAAAATTTCTTATCTTTTCAAGTGTTTTAAGAGCAATTTTTAAGGAGTTTTAGAGCTTCAAAGATTTGATCTTCATTTGTTTTTAAAGTGTTTTTATTTTCAAAGAAAATAGTCTTTTGGGAATTTGTTTTGGTCTAAAAATTTTATATCTATTTGGAGATTTCCCAAGTGATTTTCTTTGTTCAAAACACTTTATTTTTCACACTTGAGCTTATCATTCTATCCTCTCTATAGGATCTTTATCTTTGTGGGAAAATTAGTTTGTGGTTATGAAAACCACCAACTTGTAAACCCTCCTTATTTGTGATATCCCTCTTGTGTATAGATTGATTATTGGAGTGGTGGCTTTGTGCCCTATCTCTCTAGTGAGAGGTTGATTGGTTGTTGGCTTTGTGCCTATCCCTTATTTTGAAATCACCTAGAGGGGGGTGAATAGGTGATAATGCTAGTCAATGCACAAATTAAAAAGTTATGATGCAACAATCACCCGAAACAAGACTAGAAGCCGAATACCCCGTGAAGGGCTCTGAACTCCTTCCTCGTGATTCCTCTAAATAAGAGTTTGAGGTACGCAATGCAATCTTATTGTGTGAGTATTGATCGACAATATAGTAATGAATATGAAGCAAGTGAATATAGCATTGAATATAAAGCAAGTAAATGAAGCAAGTAAACCAATCGCAAACACTGAGATTTGTTTCGAGGTTCGAGCACCCAGCTCTACGTCCCCGCCTTCACCCAGAAGGATTTACGATCCATTAGAACTTCAACAAAGGATTACAACCACTAGGGAGTACCCAACTCCTCAATCACACTCCTCTAGTCCAGAGGTAGTGGAGCCAACAAATACAATAATCACTGGATGATCAAAAGACCACAAACTCTCTCTGAAAACTTTCTTTACAAAAACCCTAGAGAATAATATATAAGATTGAAGCTCAAGGTTTGTAAGTGATATAAAAATAGAAGAGAGATTTTAAGAACCAAAAACTTTCAGAAAATTTTTGAAAATAATAACCCAAAACTTAAACAAAAGCTCTTTCTCAAGAAACTCAAACTTTTGATCTTTGAATTTTTTGTTGTTAAAACCTCTACGCTAATGACCCCTTTATATAGGATTTAGGAAGAGTAAACATAGAAAAGTTTTACCTGAATATAAGAGGAAGAAATTGACCCTCTAATATAGCTAACCACGTTTTATTTAAACTTAAACACATTTTGAAAACATGTTAAAAATCAGCCTCCAGAAAATTAGTCATTACTGCAAATCTGGCAGATTGGTCAACTTTGAGCACATTTTCAGGCTGTAAACATCTGAATTCAAAATTAGATATATAGGAATAATTTGTAGATATTTAAGTCTTTGTTTTAGTGCAATTGAAATCAACTCAATATCATTTTTATTAAAACGTTATCAATAAAACACTGACAGGTGTCAAAACAAAAACTGTAAGCTATTTTCAGAACAAGAGCAGAGTTTAACCAAATATTTGACATCTTTAAATTTGAATCTGAAAATGATTATTGAAAAAGAAATTTAGATCTGAAAGTTATCTTTGAAATTCAAGTTAAATCATGTTATTTGAATATAAGAATAAAAGTTATGATAACAATTATAAAAGGATGTCAAGCAGATCAGTAGAACTAAAACTGGTTCAAATCCAAAACCCGATATATGTACTTGAAATCCAAAACCGATTAAATCAAAAATCAAACGTATTGAATTTATGTGTGTGCATTTGAGCTTTACGTATATACTATTTTTTAACAAACTAAAATATAAAAACTTTATAAGAAGGTGTCTCTGAACCGCGTTGCCAAGCTAGAGCCTTCTTCCTATGAAAACGTCCTCTTGCATCATTTGCCTTTTAGCGCCATTATCCTTGCAATATGCTTAATAAGACCATCATGACTAGTATAAACCTGAAATTCATTCTAAACAATTTATTAGTACCAAATAACTTCTATGTGTTTTGTTATCATCAAAACTTAAACAATAGAGAGTGTAACCTTTTGGGCCAACAATCTCCCCCTTTTTGATGATGACAAAACATATAGGTTATAACACAAGATACAAAAGGGATATAAAAACTCTCCCTCAAATAATGCTCTATTAAACAAGTATAAAACAATTTATAAAAAACATATATGAGTTAAACATGTACAACACATGAAACTACAAATACTTCTCCCCCTTTTTGTCATACATCAAAAAGGGTTAGGAAATAACTATTAAACAATATATGCATAAACAAAATATAAACATACATATATGCATACATAAACTCAAATATCTCTTCCCATATTTGTCAATTCATCAACAAAGGGACTAAGGAGAAAATACAATCAATTGTCATATCATCAAATCTTAAACACAAAAACATAAGGTTTTTTTATACCAATTTAAAATTTTTGATAAACATATTGATACCAATTGAAAAATATTGATACTAATTAAAGGTAAAAACTAAATTTTTAGATAAACATTAAAATCATTTTGCAATAAGGATACGAAATAGAGAATAATACTAATTTAAGATCATTGATACTAATATTGAAAATGTTAGCATATATATGAAATCAAAGTATTTTACATCATAAATGATGGGAGTAAGATACCAATTTGAAATGAAAACTGATACAAATTGAATTTACAACCAATACCAATTTTACATAAAACCAATTTAAAAACAAGAATTTTCTCCCCTTTATGAAATACTAAAAGAAACAATGCATAAGCTTGTAATAGATACTAATTAAAAATAATTGACATGATGAACTAAATCAAGCTTAGCAAACATAATTTGTGCTTTTTTTCAAAAAAAATGTAAAGACATGTGAAACAAGTACAATCAAATCATATATATGTATTTATGATATACTAATTGAAATATGAGGCATACATATATAGAAAACACATATGAGTATACAAATATATGAAATATCAATTTTGATACCAATAAAAATATAATAAGAATCAAGTGTATAGCTCATACATACCACCCTTATCATGCACAAGTTTAAAAAATATTCAAGAAGGGTATACAAGGTATGGCCGCCCATCCAACCGCCCTTAAAGGGTAGGAGTTTTCAAAAATTATGATTTGAAAGTAAATAGGCATAGTTTGAAAACTCTACCATTTGAAAAATAGAAACTAGTTTTAAGAAAAATTTGAAAACTAGTACGAAATCCTTCAAGTAAGGAATAAAATAAAAATATATTTCATGAAACATGAAAATCACTCAACAATTGACACTCAAAAGATATAAATCTCATATATGACTCATGAAAATAAAATCATGAGAAACCAATAAGTAATGTGAGTGTACAAGTTTTGTGTGAAAGACGTAATCATGAAAATAGTCAATTAGCTCAATTTTGAATTTCCTTTAAACATGAAAATCGTCAAAACTAAATTTTCATTAAAAATAATTTATACTTCAAGGCATATGTATGTTTTGACAAAGTAAGAAGTATACATACATATCTCTAAACACAATTGAGTCAATAATAAAGGTTTGCATGAAAAGTAAATGACTCAAGGGGTATACATGTATATCTTAAGATTTGGCAAAATAGACACATACATGAAGTGAAAACACATGATCATAAAACATGTCCAAGATAGGGAATACAAGTTTAAAATGCATGAATTATCAAAACTAGTCTATACTAGTACATTTAACAAGCACAACTGAGCATTTAAGCACAAACATATAGAAGTCTATCTATGGCTCACTAGATGTACAAGTATATATTCAAGTTTTAATGAAAACTAACATCCAAACATGTAATAAAATCATGAAGCATAAAATGAGACAAAATCAACATGATAAACATAAATTATGTAAATCCACATGCTATTAGAACTATGATATGCATAATAGCTAAACAATGGTGAGAACACAACATATGGGTCCATATAAACATGGGTGATCTCAAATGCTATATATACATGTCAAAAATCTAATAATCATGGCATTATCATAATAATCAATAAACCAAGACATGCTATAAATCGATGAACATGAAAAGCATGCAAATATAAATAAGGAGTAAGAGACCGTTACCAAAATCGAAGAGGCAACTCTCCATGTCTCCAAAACACGGTGGTCCTCCCACTAATACTCCCTTGAGTGATGCATTCAAATAGTCCACATGAAGCTCAGAACGCATCTACCTCAAGGCATCATTACTCTCACGTCATGCGAGAGCCCACACCTACATCAAATACTTTAGGACTTGATTTTGGTGCCCATATTTCTTGGGTTCTAAAGAGTTAGTCTCATGAATCCACACAAGATTATTTGTCCTATTTATTTGAGCATAGAAAAATTTAGCTAAATGCCATTCCGACCACAATAAGTACATCTATAAACTCTTCCATATTTAAATGCATAATGAGTGTGTGGCTTTCGAACATGTGAATTTTGAGCATGAGTAGTTTTAACATGAGTGTTATGTGAAGTGTTGACATAATGAGCATGAGATTTTTAGCATGGGTTGTTTTATCATTCTTAGCATGTGGAGTGTGCTTCTATGAAAACATTTCCTCTAATTTATTAGTATTAAAAGCACATTCTTTTAAAACATTTCCAAAATCATTGATTTTTGTTTTAACAAAGATAATTCATTTTCATCAACTTTTAGAAATTTAGCTTTACAAGCAACTTTATAAGCATCAAACTCTCTTTTAGTTGTAATAAAATTAGAAGAAAGTTCTTCCTTTTCTTTTGAAATAATTGAAAGTTGATTTTTAAGCATCTCAATTTCCTTTTTCAATTTTGAGCACTCTATCTTTTTATCATCATAACTTTCTGAAAGTTCAATAAAAGCATGATCTAACATTTCTCTACTTATTTCATTTTCAACATTAAGTGGTTGAGAATTTACCTTGGGTGTGTTTGCCATGAAACACATATTTGCCGTGTCGACCTCATCTTCGGATTGACTTTCCGAATCCCAAGTAGCTTTGTATACCTTCTTTTCAACCGGCCTCTTTTGCTTCAAGGAGGAGATCATCTTTTTCTTAAAATCGGGGCAATCGGCCATGATGTGACCGGGTTTCCGACAGTTGTAGCATATGATCCTTTTCTCCTCCTTCCCTTCCATTTGTCTTCTATAATTGAGCTTATTCTTGCGGTATATTCTCTTTGCATTTCTTACAAAGAGAGATAGCTCTTCATCATCTTCTTCGTCATCGTAGTTGGAAGAGGAAGACTTGAAAGATATGGACTTCTTCTTTGAGGTACCACTTCTTCTCTTGCCTTCTTCTCCATCTCATGAGTCTTAAGGTTTCCAATAAGACTTATGAGATCCATCTCATATTTGTCATTCAACTCCTTTAAGGTGGTAGCCTTGATCTCCCATGACGAAGAAAGAGCTTGAATCACATTGCGCACCTTTTGGTCGTTACTTATATCATCACCTAGAGAAGAAAGAGCATTAATAATCTTAGTAAACTTGGTAATCATAGTATCAATAGACTCATCTTCAAGCATTTTAAAACTTTTATATTAGGAACGCAAGAGATCTACTTTAGCTCTCTTGACTTGTGATGTCCCCTCATGAGTGACCAATAAGTGTTGCCAAATCTCATAGGCGGATTTGCAATGTATAACCCGTGTTAGATCATCCTCATTCAAGGCGGTGAGAAGGGAATTTTGAGCCTTAAAATTAGCCTCATATTCCTTGTAGGTAAATTCTGACCATGTGTATTCCTCACTATCGGGTCCACTATAAGGCTTGGTTAAGGATTTAGCAACTAAACTACCTAGAGATTGTAGAAAAATAGTCATCCTAACTATCCAAATGGGGAAGTTGAGTCCATAAAATTTAGGAGGGGTTTTAATGTTGTCGGCCATCTTTACTAGTGTATGAATGAAAGTATGCAAATAGTGATTAGCAAATTTAGGATTTCTCTAAGGATGTGAAGCCAAAAACTAGAGTCCTAACTCTGATACCAAATGAAATCACCTAGAGAGGGGGGGTGAATAGGTGATAATGCTAATCAATGCAAAAATTAAAAAGTTATGATGCAACGATCACCCGAAATAAGACTAGAAGCCGAACACCCCGTGAAGGCCTCTGAACTCCTTCCTCGTGATTCCTCTAAATAAGAGTTTGAGGTGCGCAATACAATCTTGTTGTGTTAGTATTGATCGACAATATAGTAATGAATATGAAGCAAGTGAATATAGCAATGAATATAAAGCAAGTAAATGAAGCAAGTAAACCAATCGCAAACACTGAGATTTGTTTCGAGGTTCGAGCACCCAACTCTACGTCCCCGCCTTCACCCAGAAGGATTTTCGATCCACTAGAACTTTCATAAAGGATTACAACCATTAGGGAGTACCCAACTCCTCAATCACACTCCTCTAGTCCAGAGGTAGTGGAGCCGACAAATACAATAATCACTGGATGATCAAAAGACCACAAACTCTCTCTTGAAAACTTTCTTTACAAAAACCCTAGAGAATAATATATAAGATTGAAGCTCAAGGTTTTGTAAGTGATACAAAAATAGAAGAGAGATTTTAAGAACCAAAAACTTTCAGAAAATTTTTGAAAATAATAACCCAAAACTTAAACAAAAGCTCTTTCTCAAGAAACTCAAAACTTTTGATCTTTGAATTTATTGTTGTGAAAACCTCTACACTAATGACCCTTTTGTATAGGATTTAGGAAGAGTAAACATAGAAAAGTTTTAACTAAATATAAGAGGAAGAAATTGACCCTCTAATATAGCAACCACGTTTTATTTAAAAACAAACACATTTTGAAAACATGTTAAAAATCAGCCTCCAGAAAATTAGCCATTACTGCAAATCTGGCAGATTGGTCAACTTTGAGCACATTTTTCAGGCTAAACGTCCGAATTCAAAATTAGGTATATATGAATGATTTGTAGATCTTTAACATTTTAATGCAACTGACATCAACTCAATATCATTTTTATTAAAAAGTTATCAATAAAACACTGATAGGTGTCAAAACAAAAACTGTAAGCTATTTTCAGAACAAGAGCAGAGTTTAACCAAATATGATATCTTTAAAATTTTAATCTGAAAATGATTATTGAATAAGAAATTTAGATCTGAAAGTTATATTTGAAATGCAAGTTAAATCATGTTATTTGAATATAAGAATAAAAAGTTATGATAATAATTATAAAAGGGTGTCAAGCAGATCAGCAGAACTAAAACTGGTTTAAATCCAAACCCGATATATGTACTTGAAATCCAAAATCGATTAAATCAAAAACCAAACGTATTGAATTTATGTGTGTGTATTTGAGCTTTACGTATATACTGTTCTTTAACAAACTAAAAATATAAAAACTTTATAAGAAGGTGTCTCTGAATTGCGTTGCCGAGCTAGAGCCTTCTTCCTATGAAAATGTCCTCTTGCATCATTTTCCTTTTAGCGCCATTATCCTTGCAATATGCTTAATAAGACCATCATGACTAGTACAAACCTGAAACTCATTCTAAACAACTTATTAGTACCAAATAACTTCTATGTGTTTTGTTATCATCAAAACTTAAACAAATAGAGAGTGTAACCTTTTGGGCCAACACATTTGTGAGGTGGATTTGTGTTGACTTTGTGCCTAGCCTCTATGTGTAGAGTTGTGTTTGTAAAGAGAAAAGTTGTGTACTCCAAATTGTAATTGCCCCAAATCCTCATTGGAGGTTTCCCTGTGTGGGAAGTCCTGTGTGGACGAGTTAGTGAAAATCCTTCTGTGTAAAGGCGGGAACGTAGAGCTGGGTGCTCGAACCTCATAACAAATCTTGGTGTTTGCGTTTGATCCATTGACTCTAACTCTCTCTCTCTCTCTCTTTTATATTGTGCCTTGCATTAATTCATATTATCATATCACTCTTATATGCTTGGTTGCATTTGTTTGTATGCCTCACTTGTATTTAACCACGAGAGCTTCATATAGCACCTCAACTCTTATTCAGAGGAATCAAGAGGAGTTAGTCCAGAGCCCTTCACCAGAAATTCGGCTACACTCGTTGGTTACACTAAGTGTGTTGCAATTAAGTTTTAATTTCCACATTTTGTTCATTAGATTAGTCGTACACCTATTCACCCCCCCTCTAGGTGTACTTACACTTCCAATCGTCGACGGAGGTTATCATTACCGTTATCTGTCATATTCACTGATACTCTATCCGTTCGTACCGAGCTGACTGTCGCTAAAGAGACATACCTACTGTCTTCATCCTCCTAATCAGACCATTAGAATAATCTTCTCATTGGTTCTGGTGAGGTAATTGTAGTTGAGGAGGATGGCTGCTCATAACTGTAGGGTATTGCGACCCTAGATCTGGTGTTTTGGAAGACACCTTCTTTGTGTACCAATACTTCACCAAGGCCCAGACTATAATCCAGATCTGGAGAGCTGGAGGGAGCGGCATGCAACGCACGTCTGTCCCTACGCGGCTCTCGTCCCCTTTCGATCATATTAACAGATACAGGGCAGATTTTGCGATATGCTTCTTTTGCGATGCTTCACAGGAGGTTGTTCTGATAGTCGATCAAAAACTGATTGTTGGTCTGGAGGAGGGCGGGGATTGGTCCTAACTAGCAATGGACTGAGTGGACTATTACCAACTGACATCCTACTTGTTGACAACAGAAAGGAGAAATCGGGAAATATTCTGACTTTCGTTTGTTTGTCAAGAATTCTCGCAAGTCAGACCCAGCCGGGCTTAAGCGGTTTAGCGCAGATGCTCTGTCGGGTTGCGCATAGGACGATGCCCTGTTCCTTTCATCACTGCAGAGGTAGTTAGCACTAAATAGTATTTTAGCTCTAGCTTCGCGGCTAAGAACTTTGGGAATGTTCTTGGGTGCTGAAGCTACATAAGCACCGTTGTCAACACTTAGGGACGATCCCTTAGCTCCACTGTGAAGGGCGAGCTTAGTGCTTGATGAACTCGGGAGCGAAGCACGCTGTGGTGCTTTGTTCGCTTCCTTGCTGCGAAGGAGATTAGCACTGCTAGGTGCTTTAGTTCCAGTCTGGTGGCTGGGAACTCCGCGCGTACCCTGAGGTGCTGGCGTTGTATTTGCCACGCCATCAGTAGCTTCGCTCATAAAAACGAGGTTGATGTGAGGAGTCACTGCTCCTGAATTAGGCAAAGGCATAGTCGCTGTTCTAGACTCGTGGTTAATGGCCTCAGCGAAGTAAGCAGGCCTTTTGCCTTTGTCTTTGCATGATAGGCGAGCCTGTGGCATCACTACGCCTGAAGCTTCACAGAGAGCTTTCTGCTTTGGCCTCCACATCTGCTTTGAAAGAGGAGATTTAGATTCGCGGGAACCTGGCTAGCCTCGCGCGAGGCTGCTTGCCCATCTAGGCTGGTTTTTGCTCTGAAACCTTGGTCACCGAGACCTTCCTATGCTTCCGTGCGTCGAGCATTGGACCACCTTCAGAGAGGAGCTCTTCAAATTTTTCTTGGTCAAAATGAATGACCAAGTTTTCGAAGGTAATAGGCTCAAGATCTTGACCCTCCTTGTTACGCTAGAAAACCGTAGTAGGCTTACGGAGAGCCTTATCTGTCTTAATAAAGACTTGATTTGAAGAATTAGCAAGAGGGGTTCTGGTTGCACTGACTTCCTTGTACTCGGCAGTAGACCCGAAGGTCTGTTCATCACATTGCGACACTTGATTCTCAACAGTGGAGGATGTTCTCCCTAGCGGGGTCGCCATCTTGTTTTTCATAGATTTTGCGAAGGGGAAACTTACAGAAAAGGGTCGAGGAGCGAAATTACAAGTATTTCTTTACAGAAATAAAAAGAAAATTACAAGTAGATCTTCTCTGAGATTTCTGGGAAAGTGTGCCGGTAGAAATCTGATCAGCGCGCGATTACTTTATCCCTTTGACGATGCGATATATCAGACAATCAGAATGCCGCCTGATGGGATTTCCTTCTCGCCTGATTTGGGGAATCGGAGAACAGAAGGTTGGTAGAACCCACTTATTACTTCTCGAGCTGCCTCCGCTTAGGAATTCCTTCTCGCCTGGTTCTGGAGATTCCTTGAAAGGAAGGAAGATCTTAGGGTATTAGCACCCTGATTAGAGAAGTAGCTCTCTGAATGCTTGGAAGCAAGAGAATAGATCTCTATCTTTTTTTTCATCTCTTCGGGGGTCTCGGTCTGTCCGTCCTCTGTACGCCTTTGGTACGATTTATAGAGAGAGCAAGGGTATAATTGTCCCTTAAAAAATCTGAAAACAGATTGAGTCAATCTATTTTAATCTGGAAAGTAGCCTAGCAGCGAGGCTAGAGATAGCTTTTGCGAAGTTAGGAATAGCAAGTAGCGCTGATCACTTGATCTGCTTTACTAAATGAGGGATGCACCCTTGATTCTTTCCAAAGAACTAAAAGATTTCTTCTGATCTTCTTACTTGATTGGGAGAGTCAACAGATAATGGCAAGCAACTACCAAATTTGATCTCAATTAGATTTGATCTCATTTAGATTTAATCTCATCTAGAGATTTGATTGGTCAAAAATGACCATAGAAGACCCACAGCGGAGCTGTCGCGTCGAGCTTACAGCGGAGCTGGAAGGAGCATCTGGTGAAGTTAGAAGAAAGCTCTTCAGCGGAGCTGGATGACTTTATAGGGAAGTTACCTTATCAATTACCCTTTTGCGCAGCTGCATGGGGCTTCGAGCGAAGTTAACTCTCTGCGGAGCTAACTGAGCATTTCTGTGTGAAGTTGTAAGTTAGCTCGCAGCAAGACTGTGAAGGAGCTTTCTGCGATGCTAAGCAGCTTTGGCTTCTTATGCGAGACTTTATCTCGTGGGCTCGGGCGAGACTAAGTGTTAAGCTAACTTAGTGTCTCTGGACCTACCTGAGCCTTCTCACGAGTTTTTCTTGGCTTACTGTCTGCTTCGCTGGATCAGTAGAGTCCAAGTTGTTGATGCGTCCCTTTTGAGATGGGTGAAGAATTGGTCGTCAGCTTATCTGTCGCTTGTCTTTTGTAGATGTCAATAAGTTACACATTATTCAAGCCAGTTAGGAATCTTATCTTTTTTAGAGCGTCAACATGGTAGTGATTTTCAAATTATGTTAAAATTTTTAAATTCTTTTTTTTTGGAAAACCCCTACCTTCCAAGGGCGGTTGGATGGGAGACTATGCCTTGTATACCTTTATTGAATATCTTTTAAACTTGTGCATGAATAGGGTGATAGTTATGAGTTATACACTTGATCTTAATGAAATTTTATTTCTGTATACTCATATGTGTTCCTTAGATATGTATGCTTAAAATTTCAATTGGTATTTCCATTTTCATACATACATATATATGATTTTGATTGTGCTTACTTTTACAACACCACATGTTTCTTTTTAAGCACAAATTATGTTTATGTTATGCTTGACTTAATTATAAATGTTAATTGATATCTTTATAAGCTTATGCATTGATTTTGACTGGTATTTCAATTGCTAATCATTTCAATTGATATTTCAATTGGTATTTATTTGGTATCAAAATGTACTTCATGTTTCACTTTCAATTGGTATCAAAATCTACTATTAATGTCTTAAATATTTTTTTTAAGTGGTGTCAATATTTGTTTTTGTCAACTACTATTTGATTTCATTAATATCATAATTCATTTTGTTGACTTCAAGAAATTTCAAAAAAAAATGTTTTAGAAGTGGTTTCAAAAATTGTTGATATATATTGCCTATATGCAAGGGGAGCTTAACATCTCCTCTATATATAAATTCATATTGAGTGTATCTCATATTAAAAACTTGACCTCTCTTCTTTATGTGATACACATGTGTAGGGGGAGCTTAACATCTCCGCATATACATTATATATTATGTTTTATATGGGTTAGGGTCTAATCTCCCTTCTTCATATAATGCATGTATGAAAGGGGAGTTGAGTTAAATTATCTCCTCTTCATGAATATATATCGCATATACATCTTTATTGTTTGATTGTCTTCACCCCTTTGTTGATGAATTGACAAAAAAGGAGAGAAGAATTTAGAGAGTTTATACATGCATGTTTATATCCTTATTTATGCATATGTGTTTGTGTTTACTTTATGCATTTCAAGAATATCTATTTGTTTATTGTTATGCATGAGTTAAAGGAAAGCTTCTATAAAGCTTATCTTTAATCCATGCATATATAACTCCATAAGTTTTTGTCATCATCATGAAGGGGGAGATTGTTTGACCAAAGGCTCATCACTCTAGATTTGATGATGATTAACTCATGTAGCTATAGTACTAATGATCTTGTGTTTGTATAGTTACATATTCTCTATCAATATCTTAGTATGTGTTTAGCTTCAACAGAAGAGTTTTAGAGCTAACACATGTAGATTCAAGAGCTCACGCGTTAACATTGAATCTAGCACTCGGATGGAGTCAAGCTCGTTGGATCGTGTTTGGATCAAGTTGGCTTGGAGAAGGAGTTCTACAAGAAGACTTCGATTTGTTTAGTTTTAGTTTGTATTTAGATCTTGTGTAAGATATACTGGTATTGATATTCTCAAGTTCACACACACTAGTTCAATACATTTGATTTTCGGTTTAACCGGTTTTGAATTTCAAGTACACATATATCGGGCTTTCTTGGTCGATCGGGCGGCCGACCGTTCCGCTGATCTACTCAACACCCTTGTAGATTTCTTATCATAAATTTTTATTCTTATATTCAACAAAGATGATTTAAATTGCATTTTAAAGCTAACTTTCAGGGCTATTTTTCTTAGTCAATAATCATTTCATTACAGATGTCAAATATTGAGTTGAAATCTGTTCTTATTCTGAAAATAGTTTACAGTTTCTGATTTGATATCTTTTAGTATTTTATTGATAACGTTCTACTCTAAGGATATTAAGTTGATTTAAGTTGCATTAAAAAGAAAACTTAAAGATTTATAAATAATTCCTGATATATATTTCTAAATTCTGATGTTTTAGGCCTGGAAATCATGCTCAAAATTGACCAACAAACTGCCACATTGGCAGTAATGGCTAGTTCCTTTAAAACTGTTTTTAAAACATGTTTAATTTTAAGATGAGGAAAGTTGAATTTTTAAGGTCAATTTTTTCCTCTTTAGACCTAGTAAAACTATTCTAAAAGTGTTTTTCTAAAATCTATATAAAGGGTCATTAGGATTGAATATTTTACAACAATAAATTCTATTGAAACTAGTTTTTGCTTTCAAAGAGAAAAAGTTTCAAGTTTGCTTTAGTGCTCTTATTTTAAAATTTTATTTGAGTTTTTCTGTTTTTAGAATCTCTCTTTCTGATTTTCACTCTCACTTACATCCTTGAGCTTCAAGTTTACATTTTACTCTATAGGATTTTTATAAGAGAGTAGCAAAGAGAGTGTTTGTGATCTCTTGATCACCAAAATTTTTAGAGAGATTTTTTTTCATCGTTCAATTGTTTAGCAGCAAATTTAAAAAGGGTTTTAGTGTCTAAAGTTTTATCTTTTATTTCGGCTTCAAGGGTCGGAAAAATCAAAGAAAAAGAGAGTCGTTGGGAAATTGGTTTTGATCTTTATTTTTATTTCTATCAAGTATTTTTCTTAAGTATTTTTCATTGTGTTTTTATTTTTCAAACACCTTATTTTCTCACACTTGAACTATCATATCTAATCCTATCTATAGGATCTTATTTTTGCGAGGAAAATTATTTGTGGTCTATTTGTGATCACCAAGATTGTGATCTTTCTTTTGCTTTGGCTTCGTGCCTATTCCTCTAGTGTAGAGGTGATTGAGTTCTGGCTTGTGCCTATCCCTCTTGTGTAGAGGTGATTGTGCTTGAGTTTTGGCTTTGTGCCTATCCTTCTTGTGTAGAGGTGATTGTAGTTGAGTTTTGGCTTTGTTCCTTACCTCTTATGTAGAGATGGTTGTGTTGGAGAGAGGAGTGGTATAATCCAAGTTTATATTTTCAAATTCTCAGTGGAGGTTCCCTTTATGGGAGGTCCTATGTAGACGTAGTGAAAATCCTTCTTGTAAAGGCTGGGAGTAGAGCAGTAGCTCGAACCTCGAAATATATCTCAGTGTTTGCGTTTGATCCACTATCTCTAAACTCTATCTCTCTTATATCTTGCATTGCTTTATATTGTTCATATCATATACATGCTTGGTATTAGTTTGTGTGCCCATACTTGTGTTGAACCAAGAGAGCTTCATATAGCACCTCAACTCTTAATTTAGAGGAATCTTGAGGAGATAGTTCAGAGCCCTTCACGAGAAATTCAGCTATACACTTGGGTTACACAGTGTTTTACAATTGAGTTTTTAATTTCACATCATTTGCCCTTAGATTAGCTAGTACACCTATTCACCTCCCCCTCTAGGTGTATTTCAATTAGTGCGTTATTCCTTTCATTAGTCAACTTATAATTATTATTAGTCGACTACTTATAACTAATCATTTTCTATATCTGATTAGTCAACTGGTCTATGTATTAGTCGACTTATACTTCTTATAAGTCGACTAGACTTCACCACCTTGTTCTTCTTTTCTGATTTAAATCATCGTCTTTTCCAATTGGATTGGATCTTCTTGAACTATCATCTCCTCTTAAAAACAAGACAAAATTCACATTGGAAAAAAGTGTTCAACGATGAGTTTTACACATCTACCCAAGCGCGCAGCTAGTACTGCTACAAATTCTAGTATTGGAGCGCAACCTTAACTTGCATGATACCCGTTTATGAGTGGACTAGATCTAATAGTTCGGCATTTTCAAAAAATCATATAAGGTCAAGGTAACTTTCATCAATACCAAACCCGAACCCAGACCCGACTTAGACCTGCTAAAATACATGTTACTTAATGAAATAATTAAATCAGTATACTAATATTAGTAATAGTAAATAGATTTCCATTATGTATGAGTACTTGTTAATAAAATGAATTGGCTTATAAAAAATTTAAGTTCATCTAACTACAAACATCAGTTAATTACATAACCCATTAACACTTTAACCCTAAAAAACCAAAACTCAGTTCTTTTGTTTTTGTTAATCACTTTATTGCCGCCACCTCAATCCTCATCATTCTCTATCAGATCTAAAAGTTGAATTCAACGGGTAGTGGCTAATTATGTGACACAAAATGGTGGGTATGCATTGTTGAAATGAGGAATTCAAGTTTCTTTATTGGTTATAATAAAAAAGTGTTATAATATCTTTATTCTCTAATTACATTAGTTTCTTGAAATTTAAATTTTATTCTTGAATTTAGCGTGTGATCGACTGCTCGTCATCTATTCCAATTTTGCATTTTTTTTATTAGTAATGTGTTGGTGCTTTAGAAGAAATTTAATTATATATAACACCTGGCAGACTTGACGCGGACCCACCTATAATGGGTAAGATATGAGTCTTTGAAGTAAATAACCTACTCGTTAGCCTGATTGTACATGGAATATGTACTCGTCCAAATCTAAATCTGGACCCGTTCATGACAAGATATGGTTTTAAGTCCAAAAGTGATACACGTATGGAGATCGGGTCTGCGTGTGAATCTGAGTAAGCATAGAAATAGTACTTGAACTCGCCCAACCCGATAGCTGCCCTTTAAGACTACTCGCGCTCCCAAGAGAGCTCCAACGCTCTCATGGCAATGAATGTTGATGTTTTAAGCCCAACCTACGCCTTGTTCAGAAATAAACTAACATATTCCAACCGATAAGAAAATAAAAGCTGTATTTCTTTCCAACAACTGAAATGGTTACATGGGTTAATTTGTAAATTTAAGAAGTTTTATAAAATAATAAAGATTTTGTTGGTCGATAAGCCACAAAGAAAAACAGGTAATCATGATTGCTCAAGCCAAATTATTGTAGGCATCCAATGTGTACATATTCTGCGGCTAGATGTTGATTGATGTGTTTCACCACCTAAACAATTAAGCTAATTGCCCCATAACCATGAGTCTTAGAAGAATGATGATTGGAATGTATGTTAAGCAAAAGAAAATTAAATAGTTACACAAAGTGTAAACTTTTTGAGATAAAACAGTGAGGTAATAATCTCTGGGCGTTTCATTAATATGAATTTAACAAAACATCTCCAAGATAGAAGATTACAAATGTGTATAAAAATACTCATACACAATTTGTTTCTTCGCAAACGATAAAGAAAAAAAGAATAAAAACGAAGCCACCAGAACACCTTCAGCTCAGTCGTGACTTCACTACATCCACCCTTGATGTGTCATCTACTACTCGGATATGTCCATCCCTAGACTGGATCTCCCGCCAGGACCACCATGACATATGCAACTCAAATTCGATCATCCCGTGACCGGAATTCCCACAGCTGAAGTCGTGGCATCCCTTTCACTGCACTTGCGGCATCTGCAACTCAGACACAGTATATGCACCTTTAATCCGTTGGTTCCATGACCAGATCTCCACCACCGAATTCATGGCATGTTCCCACTATCGCAGTTGCCGCATAAAAATCTGCCCATCTTCGAAAGGTCTCTCCCGCTCAAAACCAGCTATCCTCGACCGGACACCCCCGCTAACTCTCACCGACTCTTACCCGGATCTTAGAGTTTTGCAAAAATCCTAAGTCAGATCACCACTGCCTCCCTCGGATCTGAAATTGCCAGACCAGATCCGACATCCTCTCGGCCGGATCTGGCCAGATCTGTAGGCACCAGGTCAGATTTGTAGGCGCCTCCTAGATTGTCGCCTCCGCCCTCGAGGGATCCAAATGGCGCCGGCAAACTACTTGACGAACCATCTAAATTATGTCGATGCTGATTGTTCAAAAATCGATGATCGCCGATCGTCATGGTGAGACTCATGGGATTCAACGCTCTCGCTGACGTCATATGTGCGGGATCGATGAACATGCCAAAGATCTGGCGAGTTTGAAGCATATTCTTGTAGCTTTGCAGCTCAAAGGCCTTCTTCAGTCAAACTCCAAACCCTCACACCAACCGATCGAGCGTCATTGGAGTCTCGTGTCCGACCATCCTCTCGTCGTCATGAAACTAGGTCCGGGCCCCCATGGCCGGATTTGGCCGGATTTGTGGATTCATGGCCGGATCCGACCTCTCCTTTGCCGACCACCGCCGACAAGCACAAAAAAAATCCAAAAAAAAGGAAGAAGAAGGAAAAAAGCAAAAAAAGAAAAAGAAAAAAAGAAAGAGAGGGAGAGATCTACGTGGGTGCGTGGGTTTTGGGGGGCTTTTTTTTTGGTTGGGGGGTTGGGGGGGGGGGGGGGGGGGGGGTGGTGTGTTGGTGGTTTTGGGTTGTGTTGGCGTCGGTGGGTGACTGGGGGGGGGGGGGGGGGGGGGTGGCGGGGGGGCTTGGGGTGTTGGGGGTTGTGTTGGCGTCGGTGGGTGACCTCCTCCTCCCCAGTTCTGATTGCTCGCGGGAGAGGAGGGAAGGGGGAGGGGAGGGGCTGCGAGAAGATTGTAGATATCAACAAAAATACAAGAGATAATTGATTCAATTAAGCTAATAATTAATCATACATAACCTATAGTAGTGCTAGGACCACTTCCACAATCTTTTATGGTGGGCAAAACAGTTCTCTCTGACTCGGCTCTAATTATAATGGCTACATATATTTGAAAAAGGCTATTTCCTCAATTTCCCAAACAAACACTCCCCCAAGCGACATTCTTCGATCTCCTACCAAGGCCTATAAATACCTCGCCACCAGACGCATGTGCGCACCCATTCTTTCTAGACACATACACACACACACACTTTCTCTCCTCTGTCTCTCTCTCTCTCTCTTTCTCACACACATCTCTCTTTCCTCCCCCTTCTCTCTCAAGCGACATTAACATTCCCTCTCTTTTCGACTACTCCTGCAGTTTACTCCAATTTGCTTCCCAATTATTATGGATAATGAACAGAATCACGACATCACGAGCCCAAGCGAGCGGGCCGCGGCGGCCAGCTCGGAACCGGTCAGGTCGCGGTGGACGCCAAAGCCGGAGCAGATCCAGATACTGGAGAACATCTTCAACAGCGGGACCGTGAACCCGGCCAAGGACGAGACCATCAAGATCCGCAAGATCCTCGAGCAGTACGGCACCGTTGGCGATGCCAACGTTTTCTACTGGTTCCAGAACCGCCGATCGCGGTCCCGCCGCCGCCAGCGCCAGCTGCAGGCCGCTGCCGCCGCTGCCGCCGGAGCTTACGGCCACCACGGTAGTATCGGTGGTGGCCCGGGTGGTTCGGTTATTTATGAACCCACCTCGTCCGGTTCCTCATCCTCTTCGAATTCTTCGGGCGGTGGCTTTCTTTCTTACTGCACTTCATCGTCGTCGTCTTCGTCAACGTCACCTGGGTTTGTTGGGGATGATGGGTATGCTGATGATCTCTTCTCTATTCCTCGCCAAATGGGTTATGTTGAGAATGGGCAGAATCCTTACATGTACTCTAATGCGGATCCCTCGCAAGTGCAATATCAATCTGGTGAGTAACTGCATGGCTAGGGACATGATTATTGCTTATTGTTTTGTACTTCTCTGGGCTTCAATTTAGAAAGGATCAAATTAACATGTAGGGTACGAACTTGCTTGAAAAAAGGTTGGTCCTTTTAGGATAATTTTTTGAAACTTTACTTGATAGATTTTTTTCCCCTTTTTCCTTTTCTTTTGCCAATCAATTAGCTTTTCAGAAATTTATGTACAGTTTTACTTTGTATTTCTTATATATACGCAGAGGATGATCCTTTTTTAATCCTTCAAGATTTGTGGTTGATCTTTTCCCTTTGATGATCAGTATCAGCTGCCTAGAAAGTTATTTCATTTAATTAGTTTTGTTTAGCAAATGAAAATACAGTAAATTTTTGTTTATCATATGCAATTCAGTTTAGAATATGTATTAGCAATAGAGAAGATTGAATGATTTATCATCTTTTGCTTGCTCTGCAACACTCCTAGAACCTAGTTTATCTACAATCTTTGACACTTTAATTTTAGTCCAAAATTTAATTTATGTATTCTAATTTGTTTTTCTCACTAAGTACTGCAATACAAAATATGGTAAAGAAAGTAAATTTTCAAGCGGTTTTTAGGATGTAGGTCCCTAATAAATCTTTTATTTAGATATCACTCCCCAACAATATCATATTTAAATATTAGTCCCTCACAATATAAGGTTCACTTGATATTAGCCTTTTACTATTTATTTCGTCAAAAACTTATGAGTAATCATAATAAAACTTTAACTAGAATGCTAAATTACAAATTTGACTAAAATTTTAGAGTTGCATGAGTGAGAAAGATCAACAAAATGGTATTGAACAAAAGTTTTAGGAAAAAAATTCTTTGTGGTAAGAGAAGTACAAGTAGAATAAACTAATAAAATAAAAAGAAGGTTATCAGGTAGCTTGAATCGATACGCTTAGTTGAAGAAGAGGTAATAAAGTAAAGTGCTAATATAATTAGAGAGAAATATAATATACCTTGCTTTGTAATAATTTTTTTAGCAAAAGAACTTATTATAAGTGAGCAATAGATTTTAGGGGACTAAATCTAAATATGATATTATCGGAGACTAATATTCAAATAAATGATTTGTTAGGGACCTAGATCTTAAAAACCCATTTTCAAAACATTAGCTTAAAATACAAAAAAAACTTGATATATATATATTTTTCAGTCAAAACTTCTATCTTGGGACATGGAAGAATGCATTGAAGGTGTTCTTTATTTATAGCTAAAATTAATCAATAGTAGAGGTGTAAAATATACTACAGGAAAATATGTATGAGTCGTTGCAGTAAAAATCTCAATGCATGAACTCTTGGTAAAGCAAGAATAACCAAGTTGAATAGGCTTTACAGAATTTTATGTAAATTGAGTGTGTAATTATATGAATTTATGTGTAGGAACTATAACTGTCTTCATCAATGGAATCCCTTCAGAGGTTCCAAGAGGAACATTTGATACGAGAGCAATGTTTGGCCAAGATGTTGTGCTTGTTCATTCATCTGGGGCGCTTCTTCCTGTCAATGAGTATGGACACCTTTTGCAGAGCTTGCAAATGAGTGAAAGCTACTTCTTGGTAAGCCTCAACATATACTAAAATCTTCTGTCAATTTTGACCAACTTCACACGAAACTTGATGTTCAAAATTTTATAAACATAACTTCAGAGAGATATTATTTTACTTTTTTTTATTTTTATTACGCATACAAACCAATATGGTACCTGGTCTTAGACATGAGACCTTCTATAACCCAAAAAAAAAAAAAAAAAAAAAAAATCCTCAGAAAAGTAATGTTTTTTTAGAGGGGAGAGAAAATACTAAGATAATACTTGTCTACGGTTATTTTTCGGATTTATGTAAAGTTCACTAGCCTTAATTAATTCAAATTTGAAGTTATATAAATAGATAGATATAAATTCTTTTCCTCACTTTTTAAGTAGTTATCAGCTTAATCCTATTGTTAATATGGAATTGAATTTCTATCAGGTCTTACACCTTGATACAAAATCCATGGTTTTTTTATATGTAGGTTTCCTTTCGCAAAAGACACAAAAATTAAAAAATGTTTGATGATAACTTTTGTTATTGTTTAAGATTTCCATATAATAGCAACTTCAAACAGTTAAAAGTTTTGAGATGCCTAATAATTTAAAGTCAGAATGTTTCTCTTCTAATTATCTCTTTAGAAACTAATGAAAATTAATGAAGAGAAAAAAAATTACAAAAATTTCTGTTCTGACGTATATTTTGTTTCAGGTTTCGAGGCCTACGTAGTAGGAGAACAATTGCATTTATATATTATATTAATGAATGGTGATCTTCAAAGAAGCCATTAAATTAGGATATATAAGATGGTTGTGTCTGAATCTTCCAGAGGCTATCTTGGCTGCATGTTTCTTGAAAGGGCATTGCTTACTTCACGCAAGGTTAATTTTATCGCCATCTCAACCGTGATCATTGCATGTTCACTACTGCTGCACTAGAAATGATGTAATTTTGCAGTGGTGGATTCATTGTAAGTTTGAACCTATTTGTACTTCATAATGGAAGGCATTATTTACTAGATTAATTACATCATGAATGTATATTAAGTTATGGAAATTAGTTATGTAGTTTTAAGTTTGTTGGAGTTTAATTATTGATTTATTGTAGCATGGCATCAACGTTGTATCAAGTAAAACATGTAAATGATATTATCATTGTAGCAAGTTATGTAGAAGGAATTCCCTATCTATCTTGAGTGCATCTTATTTTATTAATGATATCCCCGCTAATGGATTTTTTGTGACAGCATTATTAGGAGCCCCTCTTTCTCACTTGTCCCCTCTTTTGAGCTTATGTTCATCTTTGAAGGGCTAAAAGATGACAAAGAAAAGCTCTTTTAAAGGTGTCGACATTATTTCGATGTTCTATGTTCAGGCTGTAATTTATGAAGGATCTGCCGCCGCGATTGCTAAGGACATTTTAGAAATGCGATTGCATTTTGGTAGGTCGGAACATCATATGTTTCAAGATGTCACTGAGCACCTCTTTTGGTGTGTCCACTGTTTGTGGTTTTCGGGTCTTGGCCGGTAATGGGGGTCGGGTATGGCCGCCCGCAGCCAGACCACTACGTAAACACGGGTACGGGCCACAATGAATGTGAACAACGTATAGTTATGTGGATGGGTATGTTTGAATTTAAATGTTATTAGGATTTGGATTGATTAATATTTGATTCTGCCTTGATATGTTTTCTAGTCTATTGGGATTCTTTTGAATCACCTTACATGATATCTTATATGAGGGTCGGCATATGGAGAATGCATAAGTTTTGCAAGCTAAGGAAAAAGAATAGCCGCCATCTTCTTCCCCAATATTTCTCCTCTCATAACCTCGAGCAAGGAAGAAGCCACGGTGTTGAGAAAGCATCCACGATTCTCTTTCAAGATGGTAGACAAAGACTATGGGATTGGGTTAGGGGGCCGTTTGTTTCGCGTAAAAGTCCGTAATTCATAAATGACTTACGACCCAGCTACAATTACGGTGTTTGTTTGGACCGTAATTCGTAAAAGACTTACACAACCCAATTACCCCTCACTTGCAAGCCAATTATCACTCATTTACAACCCAGTTACAGTTAATTTTGTGGTCATGCAAATTTGTATTATTTTTTTATGTTAATATAAATTTTTTTTTAATATTTAACATTTTTAATATTTATTTGTAATATTAAAACTTTTTAAATCACCAAATAGTTAATTTTGTGATCAACTTTTTCACTTACGACTTACACATTATGACAACCAAACACCATAAAGCACAATACACTTTTTCACTTACAACTTTATATTACCAACCAAACACCATAAAGCTTACATGCATGTAACTCATTTACAACTGTAAAAGACTTTACCAATTACAACTTAAGAATTACGACCAATTACGACAACCAAACAGACCCTAGGTGGAGCACTCTACAAGCGATTCGTCATCTGCTATGTTATTATTAAGATATATCTAATCGGCTTTTGTTTCTCAAAAAAATATATATATAATCTTCATCTTTTGGGTCATGAATAATGATTGTAAGATATACCCAAGTAATCTAACTCCACTAAACAGAAATGAAGTTTCATGTCACCCATTTTATGACGATTTGAGTCACAACCAACATGAGAATTTTGAAATTTGATGAATTTTGCATTTGGATCTTTCATAACGGCTAGTTAAAATAACCACCACAAAAAAATACTTTTTAAGGTTGTTCTTGTAAGAACGGCCATAAAATCTCATCGAAATTATCGCCTACATTAGATCCCAAACTAACCCTAAATCTCTCTCTATCTCTCTCTCGCCTCCCACGATGCATATATAGATCTCTCTCTCTCTAGTCCCCCGCTCAAGCACTCCCCATCATTCGTGGAGCTCCCCCCCCCCCCAACCGGCCACCGTCATCAAGTTCGAGAAAGGTTCTCTCTTTCTTTTTGTTGCGGTTTGTTTGGTTAGCTCCTTTTTCTTTTTGTTTTTCACTTTCTTAGATGATCTACAAATAGAATTGTATAAAACTTTAGAATACTAAAACAAAATGTTTCCTTTTTCCTCATTTTTTTCTTCTTATAATTCCATTTTCTTCTCTTTTAATGCTTTTTTGGTAAAGAAATGACTGATTGATCGTCTAGGGATTATTTGTTTGCCCTGAAAGTTGGTGAAAAACTCACTTTTTTCCCTTTCATGTATGGCGCCTTGTGTGTGTGATGGGTGGTGGTAGTGCTAGTAGGCCTTTTTTTTTTTTTCTTTTGGGGGGGGGGGGGGGGGGGGGCTCATGTGGTAGTGGTATGTGTGATGTGTGTGTGTGGTGGTGTGTATGCATGCGGGGTGTGTGTGTGTGTGTGTGTGTGTGTGGTGGAGGTGGGGTGTGCGCGTGTGCGAGCGCATGTGGGGTGTGTGTGCGAGCGCATGTGATGCGGGTGTCTGGTGGTGTGTGTGATGTGTGTGTGTGTGTGTAGTGGTGGTGGTGGTTATTGGCCCAAGGGCCATTCACCCTAGTTTTGATGATGGTAATCTCATGAAATATAATACTAATGAATTTTTGTTTATATAAGTTTCAAGTTTATAAAGAGTATTTCAATCATATCTTTAGCTTCTCCAAAAGATTCACATGTTTTTAAACAAAGCTCAAGTATCAAGATAAGTTATAGCACTTAAGTTTGGAGTCAAGCTCAGGAGATCGTGAATGTTGCAAGATTGAAGCAATTAAGAAGATTTATCTATGTAAGATTCAAATTTGTTAAAACCAAGTTTAGAGGTTTGATAGCTTAAGAGATTCACACATACACACAAAATGTTTACTGTATTTTCGTTTCTAAATTCTTGAAAAGAATTTCAACAAGTTTAGATCATTTTTCAAAAACTATTTTTGAAAAACATATTTATCAAATGAAATTATTTCTTTACAAAAAAAGTTCTATTCTTTACCTTTTGTGTTGATCTAGGATCACACATATTTGAGCCTCAAAATATATCCATGAACTTTGTTTTATAAAGAGATATCAAAATATTTTTGATGAAAATCAAGTGTATTTCAAAACATTTTCTTCACTTCATCTTTGTGAAATCACCTAGAGGGGGGGGTGAATAGGTGATGGCTATATGTAAATGGCACAAATGCGGAATTTAAAATTTAACTAACACAATTAGCTCAAATAAAAGACTTGCAATAAATGAAGCAATTTATAGTGCAAGAAAATAAAGGAGTTGAGTTTAGAGAGATTTGAGCAAACGCAAACACGCAGATATGTTTCCGAGATTCGAGCCACGCTCTACGTCCCCGCCTTCACACTTGAAGGATTTCCACTATTGAAGATCCCACTGGATCACCAATACAAGGACACACTTGTCCTATCTCTCGTGATGCCGCAACACCACCCGGAGCACACTAGCTCGCCTTGAGGCCGATGCCTCTACAACTTCACTCAAAAAGAAAAGGATCACACTTGATCAAAAATTCGCTCACTTGCACAATCCTAGAACCAATAAGTAGATGAGGAATTATGGGATTGTGTAGTGCAAAAGTTAGAGAGAAGTAGAGGTAAAGACTTCAAATGGGTGTCTAGAAATTTAGGGCTTTTGGAGAGAAAATCTTTTCTAAATAAAAGCCTTTGAAAACTTGTAAATCTTTTGAAAATCTCTTGTAAAAGTGTTCTTGATTAATTGATTATCATGTTGAAGTGACCTCCTATATATAGGGGTCAAAAACAGCTTCAGAGATCCGTTGGGATCAAATCCCAAAAGAAAATCTGTCAGAAAATAGAGCTGTTGAAGTCTGTCAGAAAATCTGACAGCAGCCGGTCGACCGGGCCGGTCGACCGCCAACGGTCAAAAATCCGACCGTTGGGGATCAGCGGTCGACCGCCCGGTCGACCCAATCTACCCGAGAGCACTGCACAGTGCTCGGTCGACCGAGGCGGTCGACTGACACGGACATGCACAGAATTGTGCGCGCCGGTCGACCGGAACGGTCGACCGGTTTCTGTCAGTTCTGAAAAATCAGAACTTCCAGAACCCTGAAACCTGGGTTTTTTGGAATTGGTCTTGGATTAGAAGTTTTGAATCTTGTAAAACATAGAGTGTGAGCCTATGTCACTACTCTAACAAGTTTGAAACATTTTTATAAAAACTTCTTTGATAAAACTTGTTTTTCCAAATAAATGTTTTTCCAAAAACTTAAACTATTTTCCAAAAACTTAATCTAAACATGTTAACTCTAAATTGAAAATAGAAATTAAAAATCCTTTTTGAAGTCATGAACCAAATTAAAATGTGTGTGTAGGTGGTAATCCCATAACTCTACTTCTAACATCTAGGTTTTGACAAAATATCTAAAATGAAAAATACAAATACAAATCTTGGTATTCTTCATAGTCTTGATCTTGACTTGGTCTTTACTTCATCGTCTTGTTCCCGAAGCTTTCTATTGTGCTTGGCTTGGGAATGCAAATCTTTGGCGAACTCCAAACTTGTGAGTCTTGATTGTGGAGCCGTCAAATCAACCTGTTTTAACCTGAAATGCTTTTAAACAAAAATTGTTAAATACATAACTAGATATGGTTTGTTATCATCAAAATATCCATCAAGATATAGGGCTAATGGCCTTTGGGCCAACAATCTCCCCCTTTTTGATGATGACAAAACATATTTAGTTATCACAAATATTTTGGGTGGAGATTTCAAGTGAAGCTCCCCCTCAACACATGCATATACAAAAAAAAAAAAAATGCTCAAGCATAGACAAATCTCAAAAGAAATGGTGGGTGATAATCCACAATACATCCATAACACATATATCCATGCTAGATAAACATACTCATGTCATAAAAGTACTCATGCCATAAAATAGAAATGAAACACACATGTCCACAAAGCATAACCAAACAAGTACATGTCCACACAAACATAAATACAAGATAAAGATGTTCAATAACAGAAAAATATACACAAAATATGGAGTCTCTCTCAACAAATAACTCTCCCCCTTTTTGACATCATCAAATAAAGGGGAGGTCACTCTCATCACTCGGCACCACCAGCATCGTCGCCCTCATCGTCGTCATCATCTTCGTCGTCCTCTGATGAGCTCTCCACAGTAGTGCCTTCAGCCATGGTCTTATCACCATCATCGTCTTCCTCTGAAGAAGAAAAAGAAGAAGCTGCCTCCTCTGGATCAACGCCGACCACCTTTGGCCGAGGTGGGGGAACAGAAGAAGGAGCTCTGGTAGGAAATGGAGGGCCGGTGGAGGGAAGGGGACGAGCAATGGAAGTGGGATCAGGAGAAAACATGTCGAATTTCGTAAAGAGTGCCTCAAATTGCGTATCCATGAATCTCATGGAGTCAGCAAAATAGGACATATCGTTACGAATTCCTCGGATCTGTGAGTTCATCTCCGCACGGAAAGCGGCCTCTTGTTGGAAACGGGCGTCCATCTCCGTACGAAAAGCTGCCTCTCGCTGCTCAATCCAGGACTGGTGCTCCTGAATCTGAGAGCGAACCTCAGAAGAAATCATGGCCTGAAAATCTGAAGGTAAGACAAGGCCAGGAGCAGAAGATGTCCCTGGGGCCGAAGAAGACCCAGGTGCTGATGAAGATCCAGGAACAATAGGAGGAGGAACAGGAGGTTGCACAGGAGCGTGACGACGCAACTGAGCTTCCATCCTTTTCAAGAGAACTCCGTCAATGTCTATTTGAGGATCATCAGAAGTCTCAGAAGAAAGATCGAAGCCTAGAGTTTTGAGAAGACGGGTGATAAGCATGCCAAAGGGTAAACCCCTACGGACATGCGAATCTGGTCGGATGCCATGTGGGAAGCAATGAGACGGGGAATATTTATCTTAATGCCTCGCAAAAGAAAATAGATAATCAAAGGCACAGGACCCCTAGCATGGCTATATTCACCAGATTTAGGGACAATGTCATAAAAAATAATCTTAGCTAGGACTTGGAAGTGAGAGTAACCTGCTCACAACTTCGTTCCTGACCAAGCCGGGGTTGTCATCCCCGTGAATCAAAGTGGATGCGGTGAGTGCAGACTCACCGTCTGGAAATTCAAAATCATGAAGGTCATGTGAATATACATCAGCTCCACCAGGAGAGAGATGTAGGATATCAGCGAACTGACCAATGTTTAGGTCAATGTCCCTGCCTAGGACTCTAGAGAAGATACGGTTTCCATCAAAAGAGAGATTAGCATAGAAAAAAGGCACGAGGGATGTATAAACTTGTTCTTTAATGGTTAAGAACTCGTTTAAGGAGTTGTTCTGCAAAATACGGGGGATATCAAGATGTTCAAAGTCTTGAATAACTACAAATCTTCCTGAAATGATGTTCCTCTTGGAAAGATTGATATAACGATTTCTAGCAAGCTCATTTATAAAGGTTCTTTTAGGTTTAGGAGTGTGGGAAGAAGTATGAGCTACTGATTTGCCTTTCTCAGTCCTAGTCCTTTTAGATGTAGACATGTTTTTGAAGAAAAAGATGATTTTTAGGTCAAGTATGTTAGGGCTTGATCTAGAAAGCTTAGAGACCTAGAACTATTGACAAATAGGGGAAGATCTTAAAGCTAGATAGCAAGAACAGAAGAGAAAATCAGATTTTTACCTGAAAGATGAAGAACCAAAACCCTAGATCAAGAAAACCTGAATATCTTCGAATCCAGCGGATGGGAAGACCTGAAATTGAAGATCCAGCACTTGGAGATGGAATTTGAAGTGGGTTTTAAATGGATTTTGAAATGATTGAGAGATTGGAGAGATAGAGAAATTTTTGGAGAAGGGGAGAAAATTGGTTCGTCGGCTGAAAGAGTGAGAGAGAGAGAGAGAAAAAGTGAAAATAAATAGCAGTTTAGGGCTGAATACGACAAACGGTCGACGGTCGGTCGACCCAGAAAACCCGAGAGCTCTGTAATCTCAGAGCGGTCGACCGGTCGGTCGACCCAAGGATCCCGAGAGCTCTGCAAACTTGCAGCGGTCGATCGGGTCTAAGGACGGTCGACCGATAGCAGATAAAAAATAAAGGCAATTTATTTCAGGCGAAATCGGTCGACCGCGCCTATTTACGATCGACCGTCTTTGCCTGAAAGACAGTCTGCAGCAACAGCCAGAAGGAAAAATTTAAAAATAAAGAATTTTGGGGTAGTCGACTACACTGATTCTTAGTCGACTGATCTAATTGATAGTCGACTAATAGGACTTTACAGAGAGTTGACACTTCCTGGATCGTGATCAAGTCGACTTGCTTTGCTGGATTAGTCGACTATCTATTCCTATCTGCCAACAGTTTAGCTGTTATTTGTGAGTTGTGGGATACATTGTAATGGGGTAGTATGCTAGGAATTGACAGTTTAGGGGAGGCTAATACTTGTAGTATTTGTACAGCCGATTTGGCTTGCTCTCTGTATATACAGTTTTGATAAATAAAATTTACATTTCCAAAAAAAAATTTAAAAATAAAATTTTAATTAAATACAAGGATGATATAATTATACAAACAACATGTTTTAATCTTCATTAAGTCAACTTATCAACCAAAATTACGTACAAGATATTTTATTTTGATTTTCATATATAATACAAAGTTTTAGAGATGTTGAAGCCGAATACCCAGTGACAGGTTCTGAACTTCATCATCTTGATTCCTCTTGAATGAGTTGAGGTGCGCAATTGCCATCTCTAAGGTATTTGCTTTAAATATGAAAATTTTTACAAAAATTAATTTTTAGTTTTTGAAATATGATGAGTACATAGATATATCATGAAGACTAGATATGTGGACATTCACAAAAGATATCAAACAAAAAAAAATGGCATATACACAATTGAGATAGAAATGTAACTCTACATTAGCATATGTCTATAGAGCACAAAAATAAGCTAACACTTCTATACATTTGTATATATATCAAACAAAAAAAAAATTAAACTTTTAAATGGAGAAGTTACCGAACATAGGCAATCTCCAAAATATAGGTGCCTCCACGATAGCGATGCAAGCATGATGTGATCTTTGGGCTTTGTTGCATCCACCACCCGGGCACCGTTTCCCCCTATGTCTTGGAGGAAGTAGATCCACCTGTATCAACCAAAATAGGTGGGTCTTTTGGTACCCAAATTTTCTTGGGTCCTATTGGGTTAGTACCGGGGCGAACCCAAACATGTTTATTATGTACATTTTGCTTAGCAAAACAAAATTTTTCTAAATGGCCTTTGCGGCCACAATGTGTGCATACATAAATTTTACCACTACCATACATATGAGCATGCCTATGTGTGTGTGCATGTTTTCGTGCATGTGTATGATGTGTATGTTTCCCTTGGGTTACTCCCTTAGGAAACCTAGATGCAATTTTCTTTAAATCAAAAGCATAAATTTTAAGAGTAGAATCTAACATTTCAATCCGTTTTTGAATTTCTACAAATTCATTTTTATTACAAGAAACCATAGGGGTTTTCCCTTTATTAGCCAATTTATATTTATCAAAGTCATTTTTCAATTTTTCAAAAGCAATAGATAAAACATTCTTCTCATTAAGACAAGTATCAAGTTTATTCTTTAAAATATCATTTTCTTTTTCAATTTTTTATTATGAGATTGAGAGATCTCATATCTATGTTGTAGTTCTTCGAAAAAATGTGCAAGTTCATCCATTGTAAGATCATCATCTTCTAAAGTGTTATCAAGGGTTACCTTAGAAGCATCCTCACCTTGTGCCATGAAGCACATATGAGCGGCGTCGTTCTCCTCTTCGGATTCTGACTCCGTGTCATCCCACGTTGCTACCATAGCCTTTTTCTTCCTTGGTACATGCTTGGAGGTGGTTGCTTGGAGAGCGGGGCAATCCGCTATGAGATGTCCGATCTTCTTGCAATGGAAGCAAGGACCGGGTTCTTCTCTCTTCTTTTCAAACCTTCCTTGAGGTTTCCCTCTTCGGAAGTTGCTTTGCCTCCCTTTCCTGTAAACATTTTGCCTACCTTCCAGATAAGCATGGCAAAGTCCTCATCGCAATCCTCCGATGAGTCGTCCTCTTCAATAGTGGTTGGAGTGGATTGAAGGCGATTGTTTTCTTCTTGGGTGCCTCCCTTTCTTCTCTTACCTTCATCTCCATCTCATGGGTTTTGAGATTACCGATGAAGCCGGAGAAGTCCATCTCCTCCCGATCGTTAAGTTCTTTGAGAGTTGTTGCCTTGACTTCCCAAGCTTTGGGAAGAGCTCTAATGACCTTGCGAATCTTTTGGTCATTGTCGATCGCGTCACTTAAAGAAGATAAAGCATTAGTGATCTTGGTGAAACGAGTGAGCATGTCATCAATACTCTCACTTTCAAGCATATAAAAATTCTCATATTGAGAACGTAGCAAGTCAATCTTGGATCTCTTGACTTGTGACGTTCCCTCATGAGTCACAATTAAAACATTCCATACTTCATATGCAGATTTACAGTTAATAATGCGTGAGAGGTCATCTTCATTAAGGGCTTGGGTTAAAGCATATTGAGCCCTAGCATTAGCCTCATAGTCCTTGGTAGTGTCCTCGGACCATGATCTCTCATCGGTGAGAGGCTCTACAAATTCTTTAGTTATGACCCTAGCTACCCTAACTCCTAGGGACTTAAGGAAGACGTTCATCTTGACCTTCCAAATGGGGAAGTTCAAGCCATCAAATTTAGGTGGGGACTTGATGCTAGAAAAATCAAGTGAAGCCATAGATGAATAGTAAAATGCACAAAATATGAAGAATGCAACAAATAGTATAGCCAATAACAAGGATCTCCCTAAGGTGGTTAAACCAAATACTAGGGTTAGGCTCTGATACCAATTGAAATCACCTAGAGGGGGGGTGAATAGGTGATGGCTATATGTAAATGGCACAAATGCGGAATTTAAAATTTAACTAACACAATTAGCTCAAATAAAAGACTTGCAATAAATGAAGCAATTTATAGTGCAAGAAAATAAAGGAGTTGAGTTTAGAGAGATTTGAGCAAACGCAAACACGCAGATATGTTTCCGAGGTTCGAGCCACGCTCTACGTCCCCGCCTTCACACTTGAAGGATTTCCACTATTGAAGATCCCACTAGATCACCAATACAAGGACACACTTGTCCTATCTCTCGTGATGCCGCAACACCACCCGGAGCACACTAGCTCGCCTTGAGGCCGATGCCTCTACAACTTCACTCAAGAAGAAAAGGATCACACTTGATCAAAAATTCGCTCACTTGCACAATCTTAGAACCAATATGTAGATGAGGAATTATGGGATTGTGTAGTGCAAAAGCTAGAGAGAAGTAGAGGTAAAGACTTCAAATGGGTGTCTAGAAATTTAGGGCTTTTGGAGAGAAAATCTTTTCTAAATGAAAGCCTTTGAAAACTTGTAAATCTTTTGAAAATCTCTTGTAAAAATGTTCTTGATTAATTGATTATCATGTTGAAGTGACCTCCTATATATAGGGGTCAAAAACAGCTTCAGAGATCCGTTGGGATCAAATCCCAAAAGAAAATCTGTCAGAAAATAGAGCTGTTGGAGTCTGTCAGAAAATCTGACAGCAGCCGGTCGACCGCCAACGGTCAAAAATCTGACCGTTGGGGATCAGCGGTCGACCGCCCGGTCGACCCAATCTACCCGAGAGCACTGCACAGTGCTCGGTCGACCGAGGCGGTCGACTGACACGGACATGCACAGAATTGTGCGCGCCGGTCGACCGGGACGGTCGACCGGTTTCTGTCAGTTATGAAAAATCAGAACTTCTAGAACCCTGAAACCTGGGTTTTTTGGAATTGGTCTTGGATTAGAAGTTTTGTATCTTGTAAAACTTAGAGTGTGAGCCTATGTCACTACTCTAACAAGTTTGAAACATTTTTATAAAAACTTCTTTGATAAAACTTGTTTTTCCAAATAAATGTTTTTCCAAAAACTTAAACTATTTTCAAAAAACTTAATCTAAACATGTTAACTCTAAATTGAAAATAGAAATTAAAAATTCTTTTTGAAGTCATGAACCAAATTAAAATGTGTGTGTAGGTGGTAATCCCATAACTCTACTTCTAACATCTAGGTTTTGACAAAATATCTAAAATGAAAAATACAAATACAAATCTTGGTATTCTTCATAGTCTTGATCTTGACTTGGTCTTTACTTCATCGTCTTGTTCCCGAAGCTTTCTATTGTGCTTGGCTTGGGAATGCAAATCTTTGGCGAACTCCAAACTTGTGAGTCTTGATTGTGGAGCCGTCAAATCAACCTGTTTTAACCTGAAATGCTTTTAAACAAAAATTGTTAAATACATAACTAGATATGGTTTGTTATCATCAAAATATCCATCAAGATATAGGGCTAATGGCCTTTGGGCCAACACTTTGGCATTTGGCTGATCGACCATCCTGCAGAGCTATTTGCTTTGTCGATTGACTGAGTAATCGACCTACTTTGCACAACATGCACAAGTAAAGACTTATGCACGTCAGTCAACTGAGCGGTTGACCACGTGCTAGGATTTGTTCAGTTTGTCATCATCGGCCGGCCGTGCAGTCGACCGACTAAGACTCACAGAACTCTCTGTTGGATTCGATCGACCACCCTTCGATCGTGATCCCCCACGGTCAGAAATTTGACTATTGACGATCGACCGGCCGGTCGATCAGCAAGTCGACAAACAGACTATTAATTGCCTTATTAAGCTTAAACAAACTATTTTCTTAATCAAGCTTTTCTGGTTTAATTCTCAACTTCTATTTTGAGTTTTTATCTACTATTTTGACCCTATGGAAATATGAGGACTGTAGAAAAACTCTATGAACCTTTACTAAATATATTCTCTAAGATTTCAAATCATTTTAGTAAGAATTTTCAAAAGAATTTTAGTTTGAACCTAAATTCCACATCCAAGTAATTTCCAGCTTTGTTTCTTCACTCATATTCAATCTCTGAGATTCAAATCCTTATCTTGGTTATACGATTGTTTTGTGAGCTATTGATTGAGTTGAAAAACCTACACACAGAAAAATACAGAATTTAAGAACTTTATATAGAAGTGCAAGTACTCAATGCTACCACAATAGCAAGTGGCTATGCGGGTCGTGATCCACAAGGAGGGACTAGCGATGAAAGCTTTTAAGTAAGCTCATTTATTTTTGAGTTTACAAAAATATGTAGAAATTTCTTCTCAGTTTTTAGAAAAAGAAAATAAAAAAGTTAAATTAGAAGATGGTAAAAGAAAAGATGATGATGTTGTTGTTGTTTCATTTACAAGAGAAAAGAAAAAATATGTAAAGAGGAGAATGTTGTTTTGGAGTAGAATTCTAAACTAAGAATTAAAATAAAACTAAAAATTCTTACTTATCTCTTCTGTGTTCATATACCTTGGATACGTCGCTATGACTTACCTAGCTTTAAAGCCGATCAAGCATGGCGTGTAAAATCTTCCCCGTCCCGATCTACACTCCGAATAAAAAAGCAAGTTAAACTAGCAAAGGAATAGTTGTTCATTACCATAGGCAATCAAGGACACTTGAAATGGCAAAGCAGTCTCAAGGCTATCAGATTCACTTGGATTGCAAACACATCAGAGGAAAGCAATTAAAACAAGAGTAAAGAAGAAAAAGTTGATTTGATTCAAACAACAATGAAAGAAAAGACTTACTTACACTGGTGTCATCACTCTCAGTACAAACTTGCTCTCATCCCCCATGAAACTCTCCTCTCCTCTCAGTTACATAAATAAAAATAAAATTAGATAAAAGAAAAAGAAGAACCTAGGTTAAACCTATACAAGAATCTATTCTGCTCTCCGCTTTTTCGTTCCCATTTTTTTTGAGATTGTAGGTATTTATAGGAGAAATACAGAGGGTAGAGAAGTGCGAAAATAGGAAAAGCTAGCTATTTCTGAATTTGAATCCTCCCCTTATCTCCAAACTTGATTTGATATGGATAGTCAATTCTGATTTGTAGCTTGTTGGCGTGTTGATTGCTGAATATAACTTACCAAATAATAGAATTAGAAATAATGATCAACATAAGAGTTGTAGCCCTTTCTGTCTTGTTTACAGATCATCTTGAATCATCAGATTTTAGTTTCGATAATAAAAGTTATAATTAAAACATTAAAATGTATCCAGTCTGAATCTGAGTCAAAATTGCTTCATCTTATCCATTGATCTTCTTCTATCCATTTATCCTTTTGGATTGTGAATTTGGACTCTATATTTGATGTTATCCTCAGTTGATATTTAGCTAATCAAAATGAATTTATAGAAATTTAAATTTTACCGATTTTCATTTGTTGTTATCTTTCTGATTTTCTTTGATCTTCAGCTAAATATTTACCCCAATCTTTGATTTGTTCTGATGTGGTGACATCCTTATAGATCTTTAAGTTAATCGAACTGATTCATCAAAATTTGATTTTTAACTAACTAGATTTGAGATCATCCTCAGCTAACCAAATAGATCCAGTTAAATCTGATTTTAACTGGTATTTATTTGTTTAATCCTCTTTCTCTCCATGATTATGTTCTGTAAAATAGATATTTAAGACAAACAAATTAGCAAATTTATTACACAATAAATGTAAGAATGCAATATATTTGGACAATCACACCCCCACACCTATCTTTTGCTCGTCCTCGAGCAAAATAACAAAACTAAACCTAAGAAATTATTAGACCACTTTCGTACATCACGTGATTGCACTGAGCTTGTGCAACAAACCGTTAACATCTAGGTTTTTTCCTAGAGGACGAGTTTTGTCTCGTGAGAATTTTCAGTGGATTACACCCGCAAAATCCATAAAAGAAAGAGAAACAAAGTATTAGTATTTTGAAACACATTTTAAAAAAAACATTTGAAGTATTATTGCAAGAATAAAGTAAGTTATAAGTTATAGGAAAATCGATCTTTTAAGTAAGTCTTTATTCCAAAAACTTGTTATCTATCAACGCAAGGAGTCAAACTATATTTCTCATCTAGTCTATTATTTTACTTTAAGTTATATGCACCTTTCTGACCGTGAAATTTTAACTCGGGGTTCTTTAACTCTAACTCTTATGCCTTCATTTCTCTTTTTTTAAAAATATTTTTTGGTAGTATTATTTCTTAGTTCTATTAGGCTTTCTAATCTGCCCATATAACGAGCCTTTTATCGGTGACTCTCAAACCGAATAGTGTTAGGGTACCGGGTGAGAAAACGCCCCAAGGACTTAAGGACTTGAGCAAACAAGGCCACAAAACTAAGGATTTTATTATATGAACCGCTTTTAGGCGTGAATACTTATGCTTTATGAGGCACAAATACCTAACTTAATCAAAGGATTCTTGATATATATATATATATATATTCTTTTTCTTTTTTTAATAAGGCATAAGAATCTTTATTTTTGAACCCTAAGTGTGTAAGTGTATAAAGCATGCATATTTCATTAAGGCAAAAATCAAAGTTAAATTACTTTTTCAAATTCTCTTCCTAACCTTAGAAATCAAACGAATAATCTTATTTTGATCAAGTATAAGAAACCCTTATTATGATTCTCCTATTCCTTCAATTAACTTAATTTCTTACAAAAAATAGGTCAAAATATTGTTTCTATTTTTAAAAACTTTTTAAAAGCAAAGAAAATGTTAATAATTTTTTAATAATTAAAGAAAAACCTAAGTTATGTTAGAACTCTCCCCCACACCTTGTTGGTCCCGAGATGATACCAAATGTAGGACTTGCTCTGTTGGCATTTATGGATCTAAAATACGAAGTCAACACAAATACTAAAACAAAGAAGGATTAAAGTTAAACAAATAAATAAACTTACAATAAAGGAAAAGTAAATCTCAGAAAGTTAGACAAACGCAAACACGAGAGATTTATCCTGGTTCGGTCCTCGTGACCTACATCCAGTCCCCAAACCACCCGCTTGAGATTTTTCTTTATCCTTAATTTTGTACACCCAAAATCACAACCATGCACACCACTTGACAAATCCCCTTTGCCAAATGTGTACACCTTCTCTACAACCAAGAGAACAATCACCACCTTGTACAACTTGCTTCTACACCAGGAAGACCCTCTTGTACAATGATATCTTTGAGGATTACAACACTTCCTATAAGCCTTGGTACAGTGTATGAATGTGGACAAGGGCTAGTATAGGAGAAACTTTCAGAGAACTTCACTATAGAGTTGGAATTTGGTGAAGAACTGAAGTGGGAATAGTTTTCAGAATTGGTAGAATTTTTAATTTAGAAAAGTGAAAATTAGGATTGGTATATGGCCTTTAGATTAACAACCCTATTTATAGCTGCACTCTAGGGTTAGTTAGGGTAGTTATAGGTGCAATTCAAAAGTTTAAAACGTTGGGAAACGTTGCACAAAAGACCAGATAATAGAAACTGTCTAACAGTCAGAAACTGCCTATAGTCAACTTGCCTTTTGAGTTAGTCGACTATACTAGGCAAATTTTTAAAGGGTAGTCGACTAGTAATGGGTATTAGTCGACTAGGTCAAGATAAGCACAAGTGACGGTTTCTGGATAACTGAACCAAGTCGACTGCAACTACTTTATAAGTCAACTATGAAATCACCTAGAGGGGGGTGAATAGGTGATAATGTTAATCTAGTGAACTAAATGTGAAATTTAAAATCAATTGCAATTACACACAAGCTAGTATATGATATAACAATATGATCAATGCTCAAAGTAAAGAGAGAGAGAGAGAGAGTCAATGGATCAAGCGCAAACAACAAGATTTGTTTCGAGGTTCGAGCTCCCAGCTCTACATCCCCGCCTTCACCCAGAAGGATTTTGAATCCACTAGCTTGTCCACACAGGACTCCCACACAGGGAACCTCCACCGAGGATTTGGGGCAATACAATAACTAGGAGTACCCAACTCCTCTCTTTACAACCACAACCTCCTTCTTGAGGCAAAGCACAAGGCCAACAAACAATCACCTCACAACTTGAGGGATTAGCACAAAGCTACATAAAGATCACCTCACAACTTGAGGGATGTAACCCACTTGCACAACCTCCTCAACACAATGAGGGAAAGGCACAAAGCCAAGCAAATAAGGGGTTTACAACTTGGTGATCAAACGACCACAAACAATCTCTTTTTCCCACAAACACAAAGACTCTATAGATAGAATAGAATGAAGCTCAAGTGTGGAAAACAAAGTGTTTAAAACAAAGAAATATCACTTGGGAAATCTTCACAAAGATATAGATTGAATGAACCAAAACCAATTCCCAAAAGACTATTTTTCTTTGAAATATAAAAACACTTTAAAAAATAAGATTGATATTTTTAGCACAAAGAAACTCTTTTTAAAACTTGTTTAAACACTAGAGAAAGCTCAGAAATTTCGTCCAAAAAATTCTTAGAGAAAACAGGCCATTAATGGGGTATTTATAGCCCCTAGAAAAATATAGCCGTTGGCAGCAAATTCTGCCAAAAATGAACTACCGGTCGACCGTTTGGTCGACCGGCCAACGGTCGATTTTTAACCGTTGGCAGCTACCGGTCGACCGCCCGGTCGACCGGCCCCAGAAACAGAGAGGAACACTCTCTGTCCGGTCGACCGCTCGGTCGACCGGGAGCAACCCGAGAGTGGGTTGCTTACAGTCGGTCGACCGGTCGACTGACACGGCTACGTGCACAATCTTGTGCACGTCCGGTCGACCGCTACGGGTTGACCGGCTCCTGGCCTAGTCGACCGTTACGGTCGACCGCTAGAGCCTGGCAGCCAAAATCTGGGACAGAAAAACATGTTAAAAATATTTTTAAAAATTTCATAAAAACTTCTAAAAATCCACAAAAATAGTTTTATCATTTTGCATTGATATATAAACATGTGATAAAAATTTCAACTCAAATATCAAGCATTTTGAATCATTTTTGTGTCTTACAAATTTTGTCAAAAATCAAAACCTGTATTTTTCCAAACTTTGATTTTTCAAGTAAACTTTGTCCAAAACATATCCAACTACAAAAACATGATACTTAATCATTTTAAAACATGTTGCATATGGACATAGGTCTAATATACATGAAACATATACATATCATAGTTTTTGTCTTTAATTCCAAGATAATGTTTTGTTAAAATACCAAAACATAAAACACATGAATAGTTAAGTCAAAATAAGTTTGTCTAGGAAGTTAAGCATGCATGTATATAGAACACATCTAATATACATAAACCATGTAAACTTGTTTTGATCTACTATTCATGAAAACAAATATCGGTTAAACTAAAAACCGAAAAACCAATATCCAAAACATAAAACGTGTGTGTATTATGCACTTGAGCATATCAACTATCTAATCTTTACACATGGATCTAAAACACACTAAACTAAACTATGGATACCTAAGTCTTCTTGACGATCTTCATCTTCAAGTCAACTCGATCCAAAACGTGATCCATGAGCGAGACTCCAATGAGTGCAAGGTATGATCTTGATGCTCGGGCTCTGGAAACACCATGTGAAAGCTTCCAAACTCCTTTGTTGAAGCTAATCACCAACTAATATCTTGATTAATGATCTGAAACTAAAATCACAAGATTATTAGTAAACATAACTACATGAGTTAATCATCATCAAAACTAGGGTGGAAGGCCTCTGGGCCAACAATCTCCCCCTTTTTGATGATGACAAAACTCTTGGAGTTATATATGCATGAATTAAAGTTAAGCTTCAAAGAAAGCTCCCCCTTAACTCATGCATAGCAAATAAACAATAAATATGACAATGAAGTACATAAACATGTATGCAAATGATGGAGATAAACATGCCAATCAAGCATAAAACAAATCAAATTCTTTTTCTCCTATTTGCAAAACAAAACATATATGCATAAACATAAATCCTGAAAACATGCATATATACTAAATACTTCTCCCCCTTTTTGTCAATCATCAACAAAGGGTCAAAGTAAAAATACATCAATAAATTTTCTCCCCCTTTTTGTTCGAAACAAAGAATCAACAAAGGGGTTAAAAGCAAATAAAACAATGTTCTCCCCTTTTTGTCTAAAACAAAAATGATGTAAATAAGGGGTGACAATCAAACAAATCAATAATAAGAATATATGTGATATACATTCATGAAGAGGAAGACGCTAAGTTAACTTCCCTACATATATACATTACATGAAGAAAGGATGGCAAGCCCTAATTCACATAACATATAATATGCAATGTATAAGAAGAGATGTTAAGCTCCCCCTACACACGTGTATCACATAAAGAAGAGTTGTCAAGCTCCTCAATATAAGATACACACAACATGAATCTATATGTAGAAGAGATGTTAAGCTCCCCCTTGCATATATGCAATATAAATCAAAATATTTTTTTTATATTTCTTATTAAAACATTTCGAATTTTCTCTATAAAACAAATTTTGATACCAATTAAAAAGAATGTGTCAAAGTAGTACATTTTGATACCAATTGAAATTATAATATTCTACAATCGAATTTTTTTTAAAATTCATTTTCTATCATAAAGTAAGGGAGTGAAAATCTAGGGTAAACAAAATACCAATTGAAAGATAAAATATGAGTTTTTCCCCCTTTATGAAATACCATTGAAATTATACAAAAGCTTGTATTAGCATACCAATTGAAAAACTAATCAATTGAAATATGATATTCATTAAAAATTCAAGCTTTAGCATAAACATATATATGTATGAAAATTATATACCAATCGAAATTGATACAATTTGAAGTAAAAGCATACATACATAAAAAATATATATGAGTATACAAGAAATGTCAATATTGATACCAATTGAAAGAATCCAATGATACCAATTGAAACAACAATAATATCAAGTGTATACCTCATATCCTATCCTCCCAATTATGTTCAAGTTTAAAATGATTTTCACTATAAAGCATACATGAGCATGATCTCCCATCCAACCGCCCATAGAAGGTAGGGTTTTCAAAAATAGGTTTGAAAATAAGTATGTTTGAAAACTCTACCAAACCGAAGAATCTGAACTAGTTAAATGGAAAACTTCTAAACTAGTACGAAATCCTTCAAGTAAGGAATAAAATAAAAATATTTTTCATGAAATACATGTAAATCACATGGCACTAAACACTCGAAGTTCATAAAGCCCATTCATACTCATGAAAACACAATCATGAGAAACATTAAATGAAGTGAGTGTACAAGTGTTATGTGACACAAATAATCATGAAAATAGACATTCAAGCTCGATATGAAACATGAAAATCATCAAAACTATTTAATCTTCAAGGCATATGTATGTCATGGACAAACTAAAGGTATACATACATATTCAAAACATAACGAATCCACAAATGTATATGCATGAAGGCATGTGGCTCAAGGATGTATATGTATAATAAATAGTTTAGACAAAATGGACATATACATGAAGTTAAACATGAAAACATGGATAAAATAAGAATACAAGTCAAATACATGAATCATCAAAACTAGACTATGCTAGCACATCTAATGGGTACAAATAAGCATTCAAGCACAAATATATATAGATTTATTTGTGGCCCACTATATGTACAAGTATAAATCCTATTCTTAATGAAAACTAACATTTAAACATATATTCAACAATTAAAGCATAAAACAAGATGTAAATCAACATGATAAACATAAACATGATTATTATGTAAATCCACATGTTATTTGAGCTATGATAAACATGAGAGCTAAACATATACGAGAACACAAAGAATGATCCATATGAACATGGGTGATCTCAAAAGCTATACATGCATGTCAAGGATCTAATAATCAAGGCATTTTTATAATAATCTATAAACATTGAAACATGAAGCATCAAAACAAACAAAAAAAATAAACATTCATATGGTCATTATGTATATGCATGTGCAATAGATTTAGGACATACATATTAGTTAAAAACAAAGTGAGAACACATAGATATAGATCCACATAAAACATGGGTGTCTCAAATAACTAAACATGTATATCACTAATCTAATGAACATGACATAATCTTAATAATAAACATTAAAACATGCTATAAACAATGAACATGAAAAGCATGCAAAAAATAAACCAGAGTTAAAGATCGATACCAAAACCGATGAAGGCACCTCTCAAGTTCTCCAAACCAAGGTGGTCCTCCCACCAAACATCCCTTGAAAGTGATGCATCCAAATAGTCAACATGTAGCTCGAAACACATCCACTCCAAGGCACCATTACCCTCACGTCATGCGAGAGCCCACACCTACATCAAATACAATAGGGGTGGTCTTTGGTACCCACAACTTTTTGGGTCCATGGGGTTAGTATCTTTCCTAACCCAAATAAATTTATTTGCTAAATTTACATCATGTATTCTATCAAAGCAAAATCTAGCAAGGTGGCCCTTACGTCCACAATGTGTACAAGTGTACACATGAGCATACATGGTGTGATGGTGGTGACCGTGGGTAGCATGTGTATGCCGTGGAGGGTGAGCATGAATAGATGGAACTTGTTTCTTTTGAAACAAAGATTCCAAACGTGTATAACTCTTGGCACATTGGCTCAAAGTGGAGCCCAAACAATCTACTCTCTTCTTTAACAAACAAATATCATCATTAATCCTAGAAGAAGAGGTACATGCAATGGGTGATCTAGGTGAAACTACCCTAGCATGGCAAACATGGGAATCAATATTATTTTTCAAAAACTCATTTTTCTTTAAACAAGTTTCTAAATCATTTGAAATAGAAATTATTTTATTTTTCAAAGAATCATTCTCTTTTAAAACAAAATCAACTTTTGAAGACAATTTTTCATTTTTCTTCAAAATTGTTTCACAATCATTTTTATTTTTCAACAAATCATTCTCTTTTAGGGCAAGATCAAGTTGAGATCTAAGTGAGTCACATTCACTAGAAACCTCTTCCTTCTCTTGCAAAACAATCTCAATTTTAGAAGACAAATTTTTATTTTCTTCTTTTAAAACAAGACTATCATTTTTCAAGAGTTTGTATTTGGAAATCAAATTTTCACAATTTCTAGCAAGTTCATCATTCATAGCTTGAGCTTCTAAACAATCATTGCAATATGAATTAGAACTAGCATCTAGTTGAGTGTCCGAGTGTACCTCAAGAGAGTCATTCCCTTGGATCATGAAGCAAAGTTCTTCGGACTCATCTCTTGTAGATCTTTACTTCCTTTCGATAATCTTTGGTAGCTCGGGAGAAGTCAAAATGCTCCAAACTGCATAAGCCGAATCATAGTGAGCAAACACATGTAAATAATCTTTATGAAGTGATGCTCTAAGTGCCTCTAGGGCTATTGCATTGGCTTTTATATGCTTTCTATCATGAGGGTTGGATTCTTTGGTAATGGCTTTGTAAACATTACATCCAAGGGTTTTCAAATGACAACTCATCTTGGCCTTCCAAATATCGAGTCTAGAAATATCAAACATAGGAGGGCTATCCATGAGTGCAAACAAAATGTGTGCAAATGAAAATGCAAATGATAGATTAGCTAGCCAAGATCTCACTCCTAGGTGGTTAAACCTAAGTATCAGGAGCGGAGGCTCTGATACCAATTGAAATCACCTAGAGAGGGGGTAACTAGGTGATAATGTTAATCTAGTGAACTAAATGCGGAATTTAAAATCAATTGCAATTACACACAAGCAAGTATATGATATAACAATATGATCAATGCTCAAAGTAAAGAGAGAGAGAGTCAATGGATCAAGCGCAAACAATAAGATTTGTTTCGAGGTTCGAGCACCCAGCTCTACATCCCCGCCTTCACCCAGAAGGATTTCAAATCCACTAGCTTGTCCACACAGGACTCCCACACAGGCAACCTCCACCGAGGATTTTGGGCAATATAATAACTAGGAGTACCCAACTCTTCTCTTTACAACCACAACCTCCTTCTTGAGGCAAAGCACCAAGCCAACAAACAATCACCTCACAACTTGAGGGATTAGCACAAAACTACACAAGGATCACCTCACAACTTGAGGGATGCAACCAACTTGCACAACCTCCTCAACACAATGAGGGAAAGGCACAAAGCCAAGCAAATAAGGGGTTTACAACTTGGTGATCAAACGACCACAAACAATCTCTTTTTCCCACAAACACAAAGACCCTATAGATAGGATAGAATGAAGCTCAAGTATGGAAAACAAAGTGTTTAAAACAAAGAAAAATCACTTGGGAATCTTCATAAAGATATAGATTGAATGAACCAAAACCAATTCCCAAAAGACTATTTTTCTTTGAAATATAAAAAACTTTAAAACACTAAGATAGATCTTTTTTGCACAAAGAAACTCTTTTTAAAACTTGTTTAAACACTAGAGAAAGCTCAGAAATTTCGTCCAAAAAATTCTTAGAGCAAACAGGCCATTAATGGGGTATTTATAGCCCTAGAAAAATATAGCCGTTGGCAGCAAATTCTGCCAAAAATGAACTACCGGTCGACCGTTCGGTCGACCAGCCAATGGTCGATTTTTGACCGTTGGCAGCTACCGGTCGACCGCCCGGTCGACCAGCCCCAGAAACAGAGAGGAACACTCTCTATCCGGTCGATCGCTCGGTCGACCGGGAGCAACCCGAGAGTGGGTTGCTTACAGTCGGTCGACCGGCCGACTGACACGGCTACGTGCACAATCTTGTGCACGTCCGGTCGACCGCTACGGTCGACCGGCTCCTAGCCTGGTCGACAGTTACGGTCGACCGCCAGAGCCTGGCAGCCAAAATCTGGGACAGAAAAACATGTTAAAAATATTTCTAAAAATTCCATAAAAACTTCGAAAAATCCACAAAAATAGTTTTATCATTTTACATTGATATATAAACATGTGATAAAAATTTCAACTCAAATATCAAGCATTTTGAATCATTTTTGTGTCTTACAAATGTTGTCAAAAATCAAAACCTGTATTTTTCCAAACTTTGATTTTTCAAGTAAATTTTGTCCAAAACATATCCAAGTACAAAACATGATACTTAATCATTTTAAAACATATTGCATATGGACATAGGTCTAATATACATGAAACATATACATATCATAGTTTTTGTCTTTAATTCCAAGATAATGTTTTGTTAAAATACCAAAACATAAAACACATGAATAGTTTAGTCAAAATAAGTTTGTCTAGGAAGTTAAGCATGCATGTATATAGAACACATCTAATATACATAAATCACGTAAACTTGTTTTGATCTACTATTCATGAAAACAAATATCGGTTAAACTAAAAACTGAAAAACCAATATCCAAAGAATAAAACGTGTGTGTATTGTGCACTTGAGCATATCAACTATCTAATCTTTACACATGGATCTAAAACACAGTAAACTAAACTATGGATACCTAAGTCTTCTTGACGATCTTCATCTTCAAGTCGACTCGATCCAAAACGTGATCCATGAGCGAGACTCCAATGAGTGCAAGGTATGATCTTGATGTTCGGGCTCTGGAAACACCATGTGAAAGCTCCCAAACTCCTTTATTGAAGCTAATCACCAACTAATATCTTGATTAATGATCTGAAACTAAAATCACAAGATTATTAGTAAACATAACTACATGAGTTAATCATCATCAAAACTAGGGTGGAAGGCCTCTGGGCCAACAGACTAGGCCAGGGATTAGTCGACTAGGGGAATAGGGTTAGTCGACTACAATTGTCCATTAGTCGACTAGATCTTCTGTCAAGTCGACTAATGGACAAACAGAGAGTTGGGTATCAAATTGAGACACAGGATTAGTCGACTAGGATTTTGTCAAGTCGACTACACTATGGGTTAGTCGACTATAAAGGGATATAAGTCGACTATAAGTCTAAGATATGTGTGTGTGCATCAAGGCTTTGACATGCTATTATACAATTACAAAACACATCATATCAACTCTCTTTGGGAAGTCTTGATCATGTAGAACTCTTGATTAATCTTGTGTTAGAGCTCCAAATGAAATACTTCACAAATGTCTTCATCAAAACATGTTCCAACATTCTCCCCCTTTTTGATGATGACACGTTGTGTGCACATATGCTCCCCTTGCAGAAAATAAGTTATATTTTCCGCCCCCTGCAGAAAATGGGTTATAACAAATATAGAAATACTTTGTTCCCCCTGTAACAAATATATCATAAAAAATATATATATGAAGTATTGTTCTTGACTTCTTATATGGTACCTGCAAGATAAACGTTAGATGGTACCAATTATAAAAGAACATATTAACCTTTAGGAGACCAAATCTATTTTGAATTTGGTTTCCACCTGTTAATATACACATAATTGCATGAATTACATATATCATGAATGTATGATGCAATATAAATATTTTTATCATTAATGCTTAAATTCTTAAGAATCCATATATACTTATTCTTAATTCTTTTTGAAACATTATTAGATTTTCTTTTCACAAAAGAATCATATGGATTACTAATAAATGAAGATTTTTCAATATATCCAATACCATAATTATTATGTGACAACTTTTGAAAAGATAACAAGTCATTAAATTTTTCTTTTCCTTGATTGAACTTAGTCACATTTTTCAACATATCTTCATATTTCTTTTTGAAAACTAACATGTCTTTATCCAATATAGAAATCCTTTCATTCAAAGACATAGTTTCCTTTTTAAGAAAAACATTTTCTTTTATAAACTTCTCTTTATCATTTTTCAAAGATGATATTACTTTTTCAAACTCATCTTTTTGAGAGTTTATAGAAGAAACTTGTAAAGCATAACATGAATTTTCATTTAAAAGTTTTTCATTTTCTTTTGATAAAACTTTATTTTTCAGTTTTTCATTTTTCAAATCATTAAATAATTCATGAAATGCATCTGAAAGTTCAGTAAATGATACCTCATCATCTTCTAGGGCCATGTAACAAAGGTTGACACGTTCAGTGGTTTTTTTCTTCGTCAGAGGATGAGGAATCACTGTTTTCCCATGAGGCTTCGTAGTATTTTATCTTTCTGAACTTTTTGCTCTTGAATTTGCCTTTATTTTTGAGCAAAGGGCAATCCTTCTTCAATTGACCTGTTTTATTGCAATTAAAGCATTTGAATTTACGTTGCTTTAGGAATATCCTGAATTTCTTTGAAAGCATTGCCATCTCCTCTTCATCTTCATCGGAATCGTCCTTGTCGAAGCATGCATGGAAAGCAAGTTCTTTCTTCTTTGAGTGGTGTTGTCGTTCCTCCTTCTTTCTTTCTTCCAATTGCACTTCATATGCCATTAGATTACCAATTAAGTTTTCTAACGTCATAGTTGAGAGATCATTCGCCTCTTCAATAGCGGTTGTCTTCTTCTCCCATTCTGGTGTGAGTGCACGAAGGATCTTGCGAACTTTTTCGACTTGGGTGTAGCCTTTTCAAGGGATGCTAAGGAATTGGTAATGTCGGTGAATCTTGTAACCATTTCTGATATGGTTTCATTCTCCTCTATTTTGAATAATTCAAACCTGTGGACAAGAACAGATATTTTAGACTCTTTAACTTTATTTGTGCCTTCGTGTATTACCTGAAGAGTATGCCATATTTGATGTGCAGAAGTGGCTGTTGACACACGGTTGAACTCTTCTTTGGTTAAGGCACAGAACAAGGCATTCATTGCTTTGGCGTCAAGGTTCGCATTCTTCTTTTGATCATCACTCCAAGCGTTATAGTAGGTAGCCGGTTTGGTGTACGGTGCTTCTACGATGTTCCAAAGTTCGTAGTTAAGCGATTGCAAGTAGATCTTTATTCTACATTTCCAATAGTTGTAGTTGGATCCGTCAAATAGCAATGTACGTTGTGTAGAATGTCCTTCTTTGAATTGTGACGAAGGGAACTCCGTTGCCATCCTTGCTTGTTGTTGACTAGGTATGCAGGGCTTGTATGCCGGTTCGGGGCTCTGATACCAAATGTTGGTCCCGAGATGATACCAAATGTAGGACTTGCTCTGTTGGCACTTATGGATCTAAAATACGAAGTTAACACAAATACTAAAACAAAGAAGGATTAAAGTTAAACAAATAAATAAACTTGCAATAAAGGAAAAGTAAATCTCAGAAAGTTAGACAAACGCAAACACGAGAGATTTATCCTGGTTCGGTCCTCGTGACCTACAACCGCCTCCCTCCCCTACGTTGGGCTTGATCGACTGTGGTTCGACTCTACGATTATTTGGTAGTCTTATCTAAATACTATTATCATGAAGGAGTATTATATCTTGAGAGATCAGCATCCAGTAACCCGTCACCACCGTAGCTTACCACCGTAGCGGGAGACATAATTGTCTTAAGGAGATTCGCCTTATGTGTACCTCACTCCATATCTTGTATAATTGAACTAACATTTCTTCTGCAGGGTTATGCTAGAATATTTATACTTTATAGATGTCACTGCTGATATAAAGTAACCCATCAGCACAATAGCGAGGGACATAATTATCTTAAGCAGATTCGCTTTTTACGTGCCTAACTCCATATACTGTATAATTGAACTAACGTTTCTTTAACAAGGATTATGCTTGAATATTTATACTTTATAAATATTACTGCTGAAATATTAATTATATTTACACTGTTCAATGCCAGTCTTGCCGACCGGCCGCTTAGACTGATTGATCTTGATCTTTGATTGGTTATCAGGTATAACAAATATTATTTTGTGAAATATCACCCTAGAGCAGATGCTATATTGTAGTGGTAAAATTTTGATCCATGCTAGGATCAATACACATGTCCCTCGCCATCAAAATCTCTCAAAGGCACTCGCAATAAAAACCATCTAAGCGATTCCCTGAAGAGCAGCATCCAAAACACTCCGAGACCACCCCTTCTCCCGAGGGAATGGATTGTCTTGAGGGTGTTCATCCTCCAAAATTAGTTCTCGCAACTTATCAAGACAACCTCATCAAACAACTCCTATGTTTTCTGCCTACTCTCATGGAGTCAGATATGTTGTCAGGACATTCCACATTTCAAATGATGCAATGGCTCCTACATCAACGCGAATGGTTATAGAAGGTAGAAAGAATCACTCCCGCAATTAAGAGCACAATTGTTGGAACTTACAATTTGATGATAATAGATTTTAATGATAACAAATATGATGCAGGTACATTGGAGCTTAATCTACAGAGCTAGTACTGAGCTCTGGTAACTCAAGTTTATTCAAGGATATTGATTATTTTTGTGTATTTTTAGAAATTTGTTAAAAACCTTGATCACACACAAAATAGTCTTATAATCGACTAACCCATTTCTATAGTGGACTAACATATCCTTTAGTCGACTTATAATTGTTTATAGTCGACTAAGAATCTTCACAGAGAAAATATCTATTCTTTGTTTGTTAACTGTAAGCAACATTAGTCGACTAACCCCTTTATATAGTCGACTAATTTTAATTTCCAGAGATCTATCAATCTGTGTCAGATACATATAATTGACTTGATCTTTAGGCTAGTTGATTGGTAGTGAAAAGTGCATTTTTATCATGACATTTACCATCACATTTTCATATTTATTCATATAATTTTGGACATTTACTAATATTTTATGATTTATTGTGTGCAGGCCTTGAGTTCTTATTTTAATAATAAATAAAGCCTTAATGAAGCCCAAAAGCCCATATTCAAGCCCAAGTGCAAAAGTGCAAATATCAATTGTCAAAAGTGCAAATGCACAAGGGCTAAAGTTGCAAATATCAAAAGAAGAGGGAAGGATAGACTTCTATTCAACCCTAAATACTTGCAGGATGAGAATAAAAGCCAAAGAAGGAGAATTCAAGATCACAAATTCGTTGATAAAAGATTTGGATTTAGGGTAACTTGCTTCCCAAGTTATCCCGAAATCTCAAGATGAAGAGTCAGGATACAATTTCCAGAAGGATAAACCCAGATGGATGGACCATAGGATGCCACGCGAGAAAGCGCGTGGCATTTGGCTACAAAAGTGCCGCGTTTCCGCGGCAAATTTCCCGTTTCCGCGGCAATCCTGAGGCGGTTGGCGATGCGTTTTCGTTGAGGAGTTGTACTGGGACTCTACTTCCTATATCTCCTATAAATACCCCTGCAGAGCAACAGAGAAGGGGCGTCCAGAGGCAGAGCCAAGGGCCAAAAGTTAGGGTTTTTAGGTTTTTCTCTTTCTTCTAGTTTAGGTTTTCTTTTCGTTTTTCTTTTGTAAATTCTGTAACTGAGAGTGGAGGAAGCTTTCATGGAGGAAGGAGTCCATGCTTGTACTGAGGTGACAGCGGTGTAAGCCTACTATTTCTTCCATTGTTAATGAAATCCATTTAAGGTTCGTTTTGTTCTTTTATTATTTTATGTTCTTCAACTCTTGTTTATTCTTGTATTTCTCTATTCTTGTTTTCTTCATTTGTTTTTCTCTAATGCCTTGTGAACAATGAGACCCAATTGCATTGAGACTGCCTAGCCAAAGAAGAACCCTTGATGGCTTATGGCGATGAACATCCTATACGCCATACTTGCAAGTCTTCCAAGAAAAGATAAATCATCGCACGGATCAAAGGTAAGCCAGGCTGAAGAGGTTTGTACGTGTTATAAGTTTTTCTTTCTTTTCTTTCATTAGTTTATATCCACATCTTCCTAAATTCTTTTCTTCCACTTCATTGTAAATACCACTTCTTCTTCTCTATCTTCTTTCTTCCTAACTTAACATTAAAATAATAAAAAAATTTTAGAGATAACTTACAAACGCTTCCATCGCTAGTCCCTCCCTGAGGATCACGACCCGCATAGCCACTGCTACCGCGGATTCGAATTGAGAACTTTGCACAACTTGTTCTAAATCTAACATCTATATTTTTGCGTGCAGGGAAAAGTTCAATCAAAATTTTGGCGCCGTTGGCGGGGAGGGACGGTAAGTTATTCTCTAATAATAAAAAAAATTATTAACTAATTCTTTTATTTTTTTTCTGTTTGCAGGTTTGGAGAACAGAAAAACAGCCGCAGAAGTGGACATATAGCAACTCTGTGCCTCTGCCCTCGAAGGCAGAGCAGCAGAGCCTGTTACTTTGCCGCGCAAACGCGGCAATAGCCGCGGTTCCGCGGCAGTAGCAGTGAACTACTGATCAATTTTTCTGCAGGTTGCTGAAAATTGTAATATCTGCTTTCTGCTCTGTTAAAATTTGTTCTGTGATAACCCTGCTTACTGCTAATTAATTCAACAGTAAAATATTTGTTGTTAATGATAAAAATTGATTAGACGTTTGCATATTAGGCACGTGTTTTTTCAATTACTTTATTTTACTGTTGAAGAGTGCTGGAGCAAGGTACGTTCGCATTGCATGTAGAATAGGACTCATCTCTTGGTTGATTTTCATGCTTTGAGTGAATCTTATTTACATATCTTGTACACTTGCACAAAAATATCTTAAGGGCATAACCCATTAACAAGATAAGGTGAGGATTTCATCACCCTTCCTTAGCCCAAAAATCATTTCCAAGCACTCACTAACCCAAGCCTAACTTAAAATTAGTAGACGTTGGCCCTAGGGACATTTCAGACTCAATTAGGAGATTATCCTAAGGGGGAACGGTGTTGGAATTTGACTCCTGCCAAATCAGTGTCTAGGAAGGGGATTGAGGGCCGAAAGCCCGAAGGTTGGTGGTTACTTAATTAAGGAACGTCTTTGACGGAAAACCTCCCACCAATCTTGCCCTGACCTGGCTGATTAACTTGTGGTCAAAGTCTACACCCTACCTCCCGTGGACAGTCTAACCAGTTAGGAGTCGTCTAGGTCATAGGTCTACCCTAACTTAGGTTAGAATTTTTTCTTTTTTTGTTTTTGTTTGTTTTTTTTCTTTTTCTTTGTTGTGTTGGTGTGATATGGCATATAATAATAATTTTTCCAATTTTAATCCATATTACACACCTAACTATTTTTTAGATATTACCAACCCGGCATATCACAACTTTGACCAACCTAGTGTGCCGGAATGGTCTTATCCGAATGAATATAACCCATACCCCCCATCTTATGACCATAATTTTCATACTTTCAACTCTTGACAGAGTTCATGGGGTTTCGATTCTCCCGAGTCCAATTTTCAACCGACTTGTCCTCCGTCTCCACCTTGTCCACAATATTCTCAAGATTCATACTCAGATCCACCCATTCAGAATAGAATACCATATATCGGGGAAATGATAAGTATGCATGAGTCCAAGCAACAATTACCATCAATCGCAGACATGATTATGCGTGAGTCCACCGACTCACAACTTCATCACGATTACACTTCATCCTTTCAAGTCCAATCATAACATGATGCACCTATCAACTATGAAAGGATGCTTGCAGCCATGACTCAGGCTAGGTTAGCCCGTGATCATGATATAGATATGATGGTTCAATCTTTACGTTCTCACCGTTCGGCCATTTCTGATATCGCTGACCACTCTCTTAGAGCCAACGAACCAAGTTGCTTTGGACAACAAGATTCTAATTCAGTGCCATCATGTGAACTTGCCGAAACTTCAAATTTTGATAACTTGGCAAGTTTTTCCTTTCCTGAAATAGAACTTGAGCATGAATATGATCATGATCTTCCACCCGGTGATTCAATTTTATTTACTGACTCAATAATGACTCCGGTGTCTCCACCTGATTTCACTTTTTCCGAGTCAACATTGGATCCTGTGCCAATTCATCATGAATTTGAATCACCCATTTTTGATGATCATATTGAACTTGACCAATTGTGCAATTTTGAAAGTCCCATGGATAAATTGGCAAGTTCTCATTTTTATGATATTGAACTCAATGAGATATGTGACCTAGATTCTCAAATCTGTGATCAAGTTCAAATTTCCGAATCATTATTGACTCCTGTTTTGTTACCCAACTTAGGTAATCTTTTAGAGTCAGTTTTGATTCCCACACCTATCATTCCTGAACTTGAATCACCAACATTGAGTCACATTCCATTGTGGGAAACTGATTGTGGACTTGAGTTTCAGCATATTGATTTGGACCCACTTCCTGAACCTAGCCCGACTCCTGAACCATTACTTGATTTAAGTTTCTTTCCTGAGTCGGTATTCGTTCCCGTACTTCCCACGTCCAAGTCAATAATTCCTTCTTTTCATACTCCATTTTGGGACAAGGAGGTTGACACAATTGACTCTGAAATTTATTATGAAATTTGAAAATTTGATGGGGTGGAAATTTTAAAAAATAATTATACATACATTTTAGTGGGTTATATAAGAAAAATTTCTGGTGGGTTTCACCAAATATTATGTTATCTTGATTAGGTAGCAACGCTTGGCCCAATTAGACCACCACCGGAACCACCACCTTAAGGTAACTTCTGCCTTCCCTTGTTCTTTTTCATGCATATATGCATTCATTCATACATTGAGGACAATGCATGAGATAAGTGTGGGGGTAGGCTTTACTAACATACTAACATAGGTAGAAACTAACCAAAATTTGCTAATAAAAAAAATTATAAAAAGGACAATATTTTGACTTATCTTTTGAAAGAAATCTAAGTCAATCTTAAGAATTAGGAAAATCATGATTAGGATTTCTAAAAACTTGATCAAAATAATAAATTATTTAATTTTTAGGTATAGGAGGAGAAATTGAATAAGTAATTAGTCTTGATTTTTACCTTAATGAAATGTGCATACCTAATGCATATCTAGGATTCTAAGACAAAGACTCTTGTGCCCTAAAAAAAAAAGTTAAAAAAAAAGGGAAATTCACTAATTAAGCTGGATATATGTGCCTCAAGAAGCATTAGTATTCACGCCTAAAGGTGAGTTCTAAATAAATAAGCGTCCTTGGTTTTGTGGCCTAGTTCACTCGAATTTGAGTCCGTGGGGTGTTTTCTCACCCGGTGCCCTAAAACCAATCGGTTTGGGAGCCACCGACTTTAAGTTCGCTACATGGGTGAATTAGAAAGCCTAAAAAAACTAAGAAATATAATATATGTATTAACACATCTAATAGTCAATTAGTTAGGTATGAGGGCCTCAAGAAGCCTTGATATTTACACGAAAGAAAATTAGATGAGTTATACATGAAAAAAAAGAGAGAGAAAAAAATATATTATATTAACACATCTAATAGTCAATTAGTTAGGTATGAGGGCCTCAAGAAGTCTTGATACTTACACGAAAGAAAATTAGATGAGTTATAAAAAAATAATAATTCTAGTTAATAAGGAAGAGGCATGAGAGTCCAAATTAAGGAATTCCTAGTAAAAATTCATAAGGATGCATATGATTTTTGGTAACGAAAAAGATTATACAAAAATTCAATTTTGACCCTTACTTAAAATGGATAACAATTTACTTTATAAAGACGAAGTTTAAGAATGAATAAAAATGAGGATCCTAAAAACTTATAGATTACTTAGTCATTTCAAAAGTATTTCAAATATTTTTCCTTTTTATGGATTTTGTGGGTGTAATCCGCTGAAAACCCTCACGAGACAACACTCGTCCTATAGGGTAACCTAGGGGTTTAACGGCTTGTTGCACATGCTAAGTGCAACCATGATTCCTACGAAAGTGAGTTAGGTTAGATTAATTTTTCTTTTTCTCTTTGATTTTTACTCGAGGACGAGCAAAAAGATAAGTGTGGGGGTGTGATTGGTAGTGAAAAGTGCATTTTTATCATGACATTTACCATCACATTTTCATATTTATTCATATAATTCTGCACATTTACTAATATTTTATGATTTATTGTGTGCAGGCCTTGAGTTCTTATTTTAATAATAAATAAAGCCTTAATGAAGCTCAAAAGCCCATATTCAAGCCCAAGTGCAAAAGTGCAAATATCAATTGTCAAAAGTGCAAACGCACAAGGGCTAAAGTTGCAAATATCAAAAGAAGAGGGAAAGATAGACTTCTATTCAACCCTAAATACTTGTAGGATGAGAATAAAAGCCAAAGAAGGAGAATTCAAGATCACAAATTCGTTGATAAAAGATTTGGATTTAGGGTAACTTGCTTCCCAAGTTATCCCGAAATCTCAAGATGAAGAGTCAGGATATAATTTCCAGAAGGATAAACCCAGATGGACGGACCAGAGGATGCCACGCGAGAAAGCGCGTGGCATTTGGCTACAAAAGTGCCGCGTTTTCGCGGCAAATTTCCCATTTCCGCGGCAATCCTGAGGCGGTTGGCGATGCGTTTTCGTTGAAGAGTTGTACTGGGACCCTACTTCCTATATCTCCTATAAATACCCCTGCAGAGCAACAGAGAAGGGGCGTCCAGAGGCAGAGCCAAGGGCCAAAAGTTAGGGTTTTTAGGTTTTTCTCTTTCTTCTAGTTTAGGTTTTCTTTTCGTTTTTCTTTTGTAAATTCTGTAACTGAGAGTGGAGGAAGCTTTCATGGAGGAAGGAGTCCATGCTTGTACTGAGGTGACAGCGGTGTAAGCCTACTATTTCTTCCATTGTTAATGAAATCCATTTAAGATTCGTTTTGTTCTTTTATTATTTTATGTTCTTCAACTCTTATTTATTCTTGTATTTCTCTATTCTTATTTTCTTCATTTGTTTTTCTCTAATGCCTTGTGAACAATGAGACCCAATTGCATTGAGACTGCCTAGCCAAAGAAGAGCCCTTGATGGCCTATGGAGATGAACAAACCTTCGTTAGTTTGTCTTTTATATTTTTGTAGTGTAGATTAAGAAGGTGGACGATCCTATACGCCATACTTGTACGCCTTCCAAGACAAGGTAAGTCATCGCACGGATCAAAGGTAAGCAAGGTAGAAGAGGTATGTATGTATAGTTTTCTTTCTTTCTAATTCTAGTTTAGATCTCCATCTCTCTCAAATTTACTTTTCACCTTCTCATTGTAAATATCATATACCATTATTATTATTATTTTTTTATAACTCATCTAATTTTCTTTCGTGTAAGTATCAAGGCTTCTTGAGGCCCTCATACCTAACTAATTGACTATTAGATGTGTTAATATAATATATTTTTTTCTCTCTCTTTTTTTTCATGTATAACTCATCTAATTTTCTTTCGTGTAAATATCAAGGCTTCTTGAGGCCCTCATACCTAACTAATTGACTATTAGATGTGTTAATACATATATTATATTTCTTAGTTTTCTTAGGCTTTCTAATTCACCCATGTAGCGAACTTAAAGTCGGTGGCTCCCAAACCGATTGGTTTTAGGGCACCGGGTGAGAAAACACCCCACGGACTCAAATTCGAGTGAACTAGGCCACAAAACCAAGGACGCTTATTTATTTAGAACTCACCTTTAGGCGTGAATACTAATGCTTCTTAAGGCACATGTATCCAGCTTAATTAGTGAATTTCCCTTTTTTTTTAACTTTTTTTTTTTTAGGGCACAAGAGTCTTTGTCTTAGAATCCTAGATATGCATTAGGTATGCACATTTCATTAAGGTAAAAATCAAGACTAATTACTTATTCAATTTCTCCTCCTATACCTAAAAATTAAATAATTTATTTATTTTGACCAAGTTTTTAGAAATCCTAATCATGATTTTCCTAATTCTTAAGATTGACTTAGATTTCTTTCAAAAGATAAGTCAAAATATTGTCCTTTTTATAATTTTTTTTTTATTAGCAAATTTTGGTTAGTTTCTACCTATGTTAGTATATTAGTAAAGCCTACCCCCACACTTATCTCATGCATTGTCCTCAATGTATGAATGAATGCATATATGCATGAAAAAGAACAAGGGAAGGCATAAGTTACCTTAAGGTGGTGGTTCCGGTGGTGGTCTAATTGGGCCAAGCGTTGCTACCCAATCAAGATAATATAATATTTGGTGAAACCCACCAGAAATTTTTCTTATATAACCCACTAAAATGTATGTATAATTAGATATGATAGCTCAAGTGTGAGAAAGTAAACTGTTTGAAAAAGAAAAATACTTGAAAAAAATACTAGATAGATATGAAAATAAAGATCAAAACTAATTTCTCAAAGACTCTCTTTTCTTTGATTTTTCTAACACCTTACAACAAATAAAAGATAAAACTTTTTGGCTCAAAAACTCTTTTAAAACTTGCTGCTAATCACTTGAAATGATGAGAAGAAAGGCTCTTGGAAATCTTGTTGGAAATAGCTTGAGAGAAGCCCTATTTATAGGCACTCAAAATTATAGTCGTTGGCAGTCAAAAAAGGTCAATTTTGATTGCGGTCGACCAGCAAGTCGACCATCCAACGGTCATATTTCTAACTGTTGAGCCGCCGGTCGACTGCCTGGTCAACCACTCAGGGCAAAACTTACATACCGGTTGATCACCTGGTCGACCGAGCCTAAAGGCACTTAGCCTGTCGGTCAACCGCCCGGTCGACCGGCGCTACCCCAGAGTTGGGTAGTTACAGTCGGTTGACCGCCCAGTCGACTGGCCTTATAGGCTGGCCTTGTGCACATTTTCGTGCACATCAGTCGACCGACCGGTCAACTGATCTCTGGTCCTATTGACCGTCCGGTCGACCGCCATTAGGCTCAGGCTGGGATTAAGGTTATGAAACTTTGTCTTTTTAACTCCCATAAAAATCCTATAAATCTCATAAATTCCACAAAAATAAGTTCTTATAAATATTTGAAGAACAAATATGTGTGACCAAAAATCAACACATATTACAAACTATTTGAACTATTTTCGTGATATAAAAATTAAAGCTTTAAATCGAAAACTGTATTTTCCAAAACTTAGATTTTAAAATGAAAATCTGTTTTCTCCAAAACTTGTATAAATACAAAAACATGATATTAAAATACATTTGAAGTATATTGTGTATAGATAGAATCCAATACACATGTAAAAGATATATCTATTTTTTTGACATGAAATCCAACATCGGTTAAGCCGAAAACCAAACGTATTAAACTTTTGTGTGTGTGAACTTGAGCATATCAACATTAGTCTATCTTACACAAATTCTAAGCACAAACTAAAACTAAACAAACTAAAGTATTCTTGTAGAACTCCATCTCCAAGTCGACTCGATCCAAACACGATCCAAAGAGCTTGACTCCATATGAGTACTAGATGCGATTTTGACGCGCGAGCTCTTAAATCTACGTGCTCCAAAACTGCTTTATTGAAGCTAAGCACCTACTAAGATCTTGATAGTAAATCTGAAACTATATAAACACAAGATTATTAGTACTATAAGTATATAAGTTAGTCATCATCACAACTAGAGTGATGGACTTTTAGGCCAACAATATGGTCCAACTGGATGACCCTCTTGAGGTAAATTCTTAATCTGAGGTTAATGAAGATGTTGACATGCCATATGATGAACATGCATTTTTTTGTCAACAACTTTTAAAAAAATATGAATTGTTAAAAATAAAAAACAAAAGTTTGAAAAATGAAAATAATTTGATTTTAAAAGAAAAAGATTCTTTTAAAAATAAATTCAAAAATATTTCAAAAGAAAATGAATCTTTAAAAAAGGGGAATGTTTCCTTGACTTCAAAATTAAATGAAATTTGTGAAGGAAGCGGTTCATTGAAAAATAAAATTATTTTGGTGGAAAAATAAAAGAAAATTGTTTCAAATGAAAATAAATCTTTACAAAAGAAAATTGTTTTACAAGAAAAAGAAAATATTTCTAAAAAGAAAAAAAATTTCGCATGCACATGTCTCTTCTCCACTTTGAGTCAATGTGCATTAAAACACAATAAATTGGAATCTATGTTTAGCAAGAAATAAGTTTCACATGTTCACGCACATACCCCATGGCATACACATGCACACCATGATCACACTCACACCACGCATATGTATGCTAATGTGTACACATGTACACTTTGTGGCCAAAAAGGCAATCTTGTAACATTTTGCTTTGATAGAATTAATCATTTAAATTTTATAAATAAGAATGTTTGGGTTCCTATTGCTTCTAACCCCAGTGGACCCAAAAAGATATGGGTACCAAAATCCTTATCACTTGTCCTTGATGTAGGTGTGGGCTCTCACAAAACGTGAGAAGATTGGTGCCTTAGTAGTAAATGCAATTGGAGCTTGATAGAGCACCTATTTGATGCATCACTGTCAAGGAAGCATGGTGGGAGGACCACCTCATGTTTTGGAGAAATGGATTGGCTACACGGTTTTAGTGACCATTTCATCCTCTATTTTTTTAAAAAATGCTTTAAATGTCTTATATGCTAGTATAGTAATCTAGACTCAATTATATTTGCTTTGTGCTTAATACTGAGTTGATTGGTTGTTAGCTATGCATGTATTTTTGAAAAACTTTAAAATATTTTAAATGCTTACTGTTTGAAAGGAGGAATTGAGTTAAGCGAGAGTTTAGAGTAAACCGTTCATGTCCGTGTGCTGATTATCAAACTTTGAATATGTATAAAGATTTACTTTACTCCTTCGAATCACCGTTCGGAGCACAAGCTATAACGGGTCGTATCCCCATGGAGGACTAGCGATGGAAGTGTTTACGGTTTTTATGTTGAAGTTTTTGGAAAGAAAAACAAAAGTTCTTCTTCATTTAAAAATGGAAAAACAAAACAAGGTAGAAAGAGAGTGAAGAATTTTTTAGAGTTTGTCAAGAAAAGGAAAACAGAATGGAAACCGGCATGAAAAACGGTATAGAAAAATGTTGATGTTGAAAAAAAAAAGAAAATTTATAGAAAGGAGTTTTGAAATTCAATTAAGAGAAAGCCATAACTAACTAACATTCTACACTACTAACTTACTAGGCTCATTGGATGATTCATACCTCAAGTAGATTCATTGGCATTAGTACATTTTTCTTTGTCAAATCAATGTTGTTCCAAATTGAGGTTGTGTTCTCATCTAGGCTTGGCTAGGTGGCCTCCTTGGATCATTGGCTCCCAATAGATTTCAATAATGGAACATAGGTATTCACACTTAGGTATTGTTGGCCCAAAGGCCATTAACCCGAAGTTTTGATGATAACAAAACATATATAGTTATGTTTTAACAATTTTGTTTAAATGAGTTTCAGGTTAAAAAATCATAGGTTGTTTGACGGCTCCAACACAAGACTCACACATTTTGAAGCCGCAAAGATTTGGATCCCAGAGCCCAGCACAATAGAAGAGCTCCAGGATCAAACAAGATTGAAGACTTATACAAGATTTGTATTTTCATTTTTTAGTTAGGATTTTTTAGTATATTTTGTCAAAACCAAGATGATAGAAGTAGATTACTTTAGGATTGTCACACACACACTTTTGATATTGCTTCATTTTCATTACAAAATTTCTAACCTAGTTTTGAAAAAACAAAGTATGGAAAAACTATTTTTGGAAAAACCGTTTTTGTTTGGAAAAGGACTTTTATCAAAATATAGTTCAAATCATTTTGGTGTTGATCTAAGATCACACCCTGATCAATACAAGTTCTAAAACTCTATTTTGTACATTCCTATCCAAAGAATTTTTATCAAAAATTTCTATCTTTAAAAAGCCTTTGGGAAAAACAGTTTTGGCCTAGTCCGGTCGACCGCTGGCAGAGCTGAATTGCTCTGTTGGTCGACCGGGCGGTCGATTGACATGCACCACTGTGCATGTGTGCACATCGGTCGACCGGGAGCAATTATAGTGCTCTCTATTTTTTCCCGGTTGACCGGACCGATTGACCGACAGAAAGACTTACTCTCTGGATGGGACTTCGGTCGACCGGGACGGTCGACCGGCTTCTCAACGGTCGGAAATCCGACCTTTGACGGTCGACCGGCCGGTCAACCTACAGCAGTCAGATTTTCTGACAGACTCCAACAACTATATTTTTTCTGACTCATTTTATGTTGGGTTTCCCCCCAACGACTCTTTTGACCTTTGTAAGCTAGTTTTCATCCCCTATAAATAGAGAGAGTATTCTACAACAAAAGGAACAAGATTTACAAAGAAAAGATCAAAAGTTTTCAAAAGTTTAGCAAAAAGTTTTCTTTGAGCCAAAATTTCTAATCCTTTAACTTGAAGCAATTCTCTACTTCTCTCTAGTTTTGTGCACTACACAATCCCAAAAATATCATCTCCTCATCTTGGTTGTAGGGTTGTGCAAGTGAGCCTTTTGTTTGTGATCAAGTGTTGATCACCGTTCTTCATTTTGAGAAGTTGTAGAGGCATCGGTCTCAAGCGAGCTAGTGTGCTCCAGGTTGGTGTTGTGGCACCTCGAGAGATAGGACAAGTGTGTCCTTGTATTGACGATCCGGTGGGATCACCAATAGTGGAAATCCTTCATCGTGTTGAAGGCGGGGACGTAGAGCAGTGGCTCGAACCTCGAAAAATATCTTCGTGTTTGCGATTGTCCACTTTTCTCTAAACTCTATCTCTCCTTTACTTGCTCTATTACTTGTCTAATTTCTTGCAAGTCTTTTATTGTTGCTAATTGTTTAAATAGTTTTTAAATCCGCATTATTTGTCACTTAGTATAGTCATCACCTATTCACCCCCTCTAGGTGATTTCAATTGGTATCAGAGCCTAACCCTAACCCTAACATTTGGTTTAACCCCCTTAGGGAGATCCTCACTTTTGGCTATATCTATTTGTTGCATTTTTATTTGTTGTGCTTTATATTTGTATTCATGGCATCTGTTGACTTTTCTAGCATCAAGTCCCCACCTAAATTTGATGGTTTGAACTTCCCGATTTGGAAGGTCAAAATGAACCACTTTCTTAAATCCCTAGGTGTTAGAGTTGCTAGGGCCATCACCAAAGAATTCTGTGAACCTCTCACTGATGAGAAAACATGGTCCGAAGATACCACTAAGGAATATGAAGCAAATGCTACAGCCCAATATGCACTCACCCAAGCTTTAAATGAAGATGACCTTTCACGCATCATTAACTGTAAATCTGTATTTGAAGTTTGGAATATTCTTATTGTGACTCATGAGGGAACGTCTCAAGTCAAGAGATCCAAAATTGACTTGCTTTGTTCTCAATATGAGAATTTTTATATGCTTGAAAATGAATGCATAGATGATATGCTCACCCATTTTACCAAGATTACTAATGCTCTATCTTCTTTAGGTGACACCATCGATAATGACCAAAAGATCCGGAAGGTCATTAGAGCTCTTCCCAAGTCTTGGGAAGTCAAGGCAACCACCCTCAAGGAGCTAAATGATAGGGGGGAAATGGACTTCTCCGGCTTCATCGGCAATCTCAAAACCCATGAGATGGAGATGAAAGTAAGAGAAGAAAGGGAGGCACCAAAGAAGAAAGCCCTTGCTTTCAAAGCCGTTCCATCCACCCATGATGAAGAGGATTCATCGGAAGACTACGATGAAGACTTTGCCATGCTCATAAGGAAGGTGGGTAAAATGTTCTATAAAAAGGGTAGACAAAGCAACTTCCGAAGAGGGAGACCTCAAGGAAGATTTCAAAGGAAGAGAGAGGAACTGGGTCCGTGTTTTCATTGCAAGAAGATGGGACACCTAATTACCGATTGCCCCTCTCTACAAGCTACTACCTCCAAGAATGGGTAAAAGAAGAAAAAGGCGATGGTGGCCACATGGGATGACTCGGAGTCAGAATCTGAAGAGGAGATTGACGCCGCTCACATGTGCTTCATGGCACATGGCGAGGATGCTACCAAGGTATGTCTAGAAAACTCTCTAGATGATGAAGATTTAACTATGGATGAGCTTGCACATTTTTTGAGGAATTACAAAGTAGGTATGAAATTTCTCAAGCTCAAAATAAAAAATTGAAAAGGAAAACAATTCTTTAAAAAGTAAATTTGAACTTGTTTTACAAGAGAAAAATGAATTAGCAAATTCTTTTGAAAAGATGAAAAAGGGCTTTGAAAAATATAAAACATCTTATAAAGGAAAAAGCCCTATTTCTATTTGCAACAAAAATGAATTTTTAGAGATCCAAAAACGTGTTGAAGTTTTGGACACAACTTTAAAGAAGTATGCTTTTGATATATCTAAACTTGCATCTAGATTTCCCAAAGGATTATCCCAAGGGAAACACTCTCATCATTCTCATGCTTCAAAATCACACAAACATGCATACACACACAAACATGCATTCATGTATGGTAGTGGTAGAATTTATAGTTGTACTCATTGTGGCCGCAAAAGCCATTTAGAAAATTTTTGTTATACTAAGCTAAACATATTAAATAAAAATATTTGAGTTCGAGAAAACACTAACCCTATAGGATCCAAAAAGATTTGGATACCAAAAGACATACCGAAAATAATTGATGCAGGTGGGTCGTCCTCCTCCAAGACTTAGGGGGAGATGGTGCCTGGGTGGTGGATGCATCAACGCTCAACGAACACATCATCGCTTGCATCACTATCATAGAGCCACCCATTTTTGGAGAATGCCTATGGTTTGGTAATTTCTCCACATAAAGATTTCTTTTTATATACATAGGATTGCTAGTTTTACTTTTGTGTTATTATGATACATGTAAACTTGCATTTTTATTTTTGTTTGTACCTTTGCCATGTTTAAGTATATATTCATATTTCTATGCCATATTATTTTTGTCCACATATCAAGATTTTGTTAAAAGTTCTATATGATTTTTGTCAAAACAAAGATTTATTTAAAACTTTTTAAAGCAGATAAATAGAGATGGCAATTGCGCGCCTCAACTCTTATCTAGAGGAATGACGAGGAGAAGTTCAGAACCCTTAACAGGGTATTCGGCTTCAACATTTCTTATTTATCGCTTTATTAATAAATAAGAATAAATATTAAATAACAAATAAAAATTAATATATTTTTGTTGTTTTTCATGCCAACAAAGATTTAAAGTATCTTAACATCATTTTATGGTAAATATACATTTGTGATTTAAAGGGTATTAAATTAAAAACACAAATTTTCAAAATTGGCTTGCTCTCTGATTTTTGGGCAAGACCGGCCAACCGTCCCGTCGACCGATCTGGCCTGGCATAGGCACGGTCGACCGGCGCGGCCGACCGAGCTAGCCTGATATAAAATTTTTTAATTTTTACCCATAGCCGGTCGACCGGGCGGTCGACCGACTGAGATGGGCTTGGTCTCGGTTTACCCCGGTCGACCGGACTGGTCGACCAGGCGACGGGTTCCAGCTTTTTTACCTGATCCTTTATAAAGCCCTAATCTCTCTCTCACTTTTTCATCCGCCTCCTCCTCTTCTTCCTCATCTCTCTCAAACCCTAACTCCATCCAACCCTTCTCCCACTCTCTTAAACTCAAATTCCTTTCTAAAAATCCTAAGATTTGCAGTTTCAGGCTCCGGATCCTCATTTTCTTAAGGATTTCTAGGGTTTTTCTCCGTCAAATTTAAGGTAAAATTTCTTTTCTAGATCCCTAAATTTCCTTTGCTTTATTTTCATATCCTTTGCCAAGATCTAGCCTTAAATCTTGTTTATCACTTCACCGTGTCTAAGAGGACTCGTTCTGAGAAAGGTAAATCCGCTCAATCCTCTTCCCAATCATCTCTTTTTGTTTCATCCTAAGCTTCATATAGACATATTGTACTTTCCACTAAGACTGTTAGCTCTAGGAGATGTGTGGTGATTAATGATTTTGAGCATCTAAATTTAGCCCCTATTTTGAGAGCAAATTCATTAGAAAATTTTCTGTCTATTAGGGAACCAGTTTACCCATTTATTGTTCAGTATTTCTATTCTAATCTTTCTTTTGAATCTAACCAAATTAGATCTAGAGTTTTGGGGAGGGACATAGACATCTCCCTCCAAGAGTTTGCACATCATCTTCACCTCTCCTGTGAGGGTGAAGAAATTTATAATGTAGATCTTCATGATTTCGTCTATCCGGACGATGAGTCTGTCCTCACCGCTTCCACGTTGCTTCACGTGATGACAACCCTGGATTAGTTAGGAATGAGGAGGTAAAGCATTACACTATCATTGCTCAGGTCCTACCTAAGATAGTTTTCTATAACCTCCTGCCAAAATCAGGAGAGTATAGTCATGCCAGGGGTTCTGCTCCACTTATCATTTATTGCCTTCTGCGAGGCATTAGAATTAATATTCCTAAGCTCATCATCAGCTTCATGACCTCTGACCATCTCCTTGTCCCCACTCGGCACTTGCCTTTTGGGATGGTCATTACTCATCTGCTAAAGCAACTTAATTTCAATCTCTCCGCTGAACGGTCCGTTGAACTGTCAGTTGACCTAAACAGCTCTCTCCTCAAGAGGATGCGTCCTAGGGAGCGTCCTTCTGCTCCTCAGCCACCACCTTTCTATCCTGCCGTTCCTGTCCCTGGATCCTCTTCTGGGTCTTCTGCTCCCTCCGATCCATATGCTGCTTTATCTACTCAGATTCGGGAGCACCACGAGCAGATTTCTGCTGAGATGACTGCTATCGTCAGCAGATTTCCGTGGAGATGTCCGCGCACTATCAGAATTTGGAGAATAATATGAGCTACATCTGTGATTTCATACGCTATTTCGAGTCATATCTTGGTGGCATTTATCTGAAGCATGAGTGGTCGATTCCTGTTCCATCTGCTCATGCTAGGCCACTTCTTACCACCGGCCCTCCATTTCCCGCCAGGACTCCTGCCTCTCCACCACAGCCAGCTACTGCCCAGGATTCAGAGTCTGATGAGAAGTGACCCCTTTTGATGATGTCAAAAAGGGGGAGAGTTATTTGGGCTGTTTTGCTTTATATGTTATTTTGGGTTATTTTGTTGTTGTTTTCATGTATTAGTATTTGATTTGGTGGACATGTATTATGAACCTCTTTTATGTATGAACATGTGTTTTTGGCATATGTGATTGTTTGCGATTATTCTTTTATTACCTCAATTACCTATTTTGGAGGACGGAGGTATTATTGGATGGATGGAGGTAACCATGTATGCATACACCTATAATTTTGTATTTTTGGTATGCATGGATGGTTGGCATATGTATCATTTTTTTTATATCCTATATGCCTGTGTTATGCATGTGTATCTCGTGTTATGATCATTTTATATATGCATGTGTTAAGAGAGAGTTTCACTTGAAGTCTCCGCCCAAAATATTTGTGATAACTCTATATGTTTTGTCATCATCAAAAAGGGGGAGATTGCTGGCCCAAAGACCATTAGCCCGAAGTTTTGATGATAACAAAACATATATAGTTATGTTTTAACAATTTTGTTTAAATGAGTTTCAGGTTAAAAAATCATAGGTTGTTTAACGGCTCCAACACAAGACTCACACATTTGGAAGCCGCAAAGATTTGGATCTCAGAGCCCAGCACACTAGAAGAGCTCTAAGATCAAACAAGATTGAAGATTTATACAAGATTTGTATTTTCATTTTTTAGTTAGGATTTTTTAGTATATTTTGTCAAAACCAAGATGATAGAGGTAGATTACTTTGGGATTGTCACACACACACTTTTGATATTGCTTCATTTTCATTACAAAATTTCTAACCTAGTTTTGAAAAAATAAAGTTTGGAAAAATCATTTTTGGAAAAACAAGTTTTTGGAAAAACAAGTTTTTGGAAAAACCGTTTTTGTTTGGAAAAGGATTTTTATCAAAATATAGTTCAAATCATTTTGGTGTTGATCTATGATCACAACCAGATCAATACAAGTTCTAAAACTCTATTTTGTACATTCCTATCTAAAGAATTTTTATAAAAAATTCCTATCTTTAAAAAGCCATTGGGAAAAACTGTTTTGGCCTAGTCCGGTCGACCGCTGGCAGAGCTGAATTACTCTGTCGGTCGACCGGGCGGTCGACTGACATGCACCACTGTGCATGTGTGCACATCGGTCGACCGACTGGTCGACCGGAAGCAATTACAGTGCTCTCTAGTTTTCTCCAGTCGACCGGACCAGTCGACTGACAGAGAGACTTACTCTCTGGTTGGGACTTCGGCCGACCGGGACGGTCGACCGGCTTCTCAACGGTCGGAAATCCGACCGTTGACGGTCGACCGACAGCAGTCAGATTTTCTGACATACTCCAACAGCTATATTTTTTCTGACTCATTTTATGTTGGGTTTCTCCCTAACGACTCTTTTGACCTTTGTAAGCTAGTTTTCATCCCCTATAAATACAGGGAGTATTCTACAACTAAAGGAACAAGATTTACAAAGAAAAGATCAAAAGTTTAGCAAAAAGTTTTCTTTGAGCCAAAATTTCTAATCCTCTAGCTTGAAGTAATCCTCTACTTCTCTCTAGTTTTGTGCACTACACAATCCCAAAAATATCATCTCCTGATCTTGGTTGTAGGGTTGTGCAAGTGAGCCTTTTGTTTGTGATCAAGTGTTGATCACCGTTCTTCATTTTGAGAAGTTGTAGAGGCATCGGCCTCAAGCAAGGTAGTGTGCTCCAAGTTGGTGTTGCGGCACCTCGAGAGATAGGACAAGTGTGTCCTTATATTGACGATCCGGTGGGATCACCAATAGTGGAAATCCTTCATCGTGCTGAAGGCGGGGACGTAGAACAGTGGCTCGAACCTCAAAAAATATCTTCGTGTTTGCGATTGTTCACTTTTCTCTGAACTCTATCTCTCCTTATTTGCTCTATTATTTGTCTAATTTCTTGCAAGTCTTTTATTGTTGCTAATTGTTTAAATAGTTTTTAAATCCGCATTATTTGTCACTTAGCATAGCCATCACCTATTCACCCCCCTTCTAGGTGATTCCAGGTATGCTAAAAAAGAATGTAAGATTCATTAGTCCATCAAAGCTATAACAAGCTAGCATAAAATAAGAAACTTATACAATAGTAGTTAGCATACTAAAGTGATCCATCTTCATGTTCCATCAAGGCACTCGTTTAAGAGACAAGGCTCTAAATGAGGCACACATAAATCATATGGAGGTGATACAAAGCATTTACTAGAATTGAAACACTACTCATCATTATTGGAATTAGAAGACTTGTTAATTACAAGACTTAGAAATAAAAACATCCAACAATTCATATAAGTTAGAAATCACCCAAGAGTTAGTGGTTAATAGTGTTAGAAGTTTGATAGTCATGTTAGTGAGTTAGTTAGCCATAGAAAATAAGAACAAGCAAGAATACATGATAGAAGGAAAATGCAAGAAAGTAAGAACTTGAAAGTAATGCAATAGAACAAGAAAAGACTTGAGGAAGGAAAGCTTGAGCCCTTGTATTGAGTTGTCACTTCTTCAATTATAGAGATCTCTCACCCTCACTCTCTCTTTTCTGGATATAGAAGGAGAAAATAAAAATTACACAAGAATACTAAAGAGAGCTTAAAGAAATCCTAACAATTTCTCTAAATAAAATATTATTCTCTCCTCTCTTTTTTTACAGAGGCCTTGAGGGTCTATTTATAGGTTTCAGGAGAAGATCACGTCCCACCACAGCCGTAGGATCAAACGCTTGATCAACGGCCAAGGAAGTGTCGCGGATCTGCGGCCAGGGCCGTGTTTCCATGGCAGCATCTTGGCCGTTGCACCAACGAATTCTCTGACATTCTGTTGGGCTACGTGTGCCCAGCTGGAGCTTCTAAAAGTTGGAGAATATATTTTGGATCGTTCCAAAATTGGGCTTCATGGTTGTGGGGTCCTAAAAATCCTTTAATTCTTTAAAAATCCCAAGACTTGGGCCTTCTTCTCCATTTAAATAATGACCTGAAAAATAAGAGAGAATAGCAATAAAAATCCCATTTTTATTATCATAAAGCATGGTGAGATGGTGTAAAATGATACAAAAATGAACTCCAATCACACCCCCATACCTAGCTTTTGCTCGTCCCCGAGCAAAATAAGCAAAGAAAAGAGAAAAAAACCCATGTAGCGAGCCTTTTACCAATGACTCCCAGACCTGACGGTCTTAGGGCACCAGATGAAGATACATCCCTAAAATCTAAGGACTCGAGTAAACTAGGTCAAGAATAATAAGGACTCAACCACCTTTTGGCGTGACTGGTTATACTTCTTAAGGTACAACTAACCAGCTTAATTGGTGATCAAGTTTTTATTTATTATTATTTTTTTAATTTTTTCCTTTTTTTATTCTCTTATATATATATATATGTATATATATATATATATATATATATATATATATATATATATATGTATATGTGTGTGTGTGTGTGTGTATATATATATATATATATATATATATACACACACACACACACACACACACAGATATATATATATATATATATATATATATATATATAGAGAGAGAGAGAGAGAGAGAGAGAGACAAAGTTACTAAGTCCTTGATTAATCCCTCAACATGTAAATGCATATAATTCTTAGGAAAAATTCAAAATTAGCTATCTTTCTATTCTTTTCTTTCTTAACCAAAAGATCCAACAATACTTCTCATTTTGACTTATATTAAGAAATCCTAGTTTAAGATTTCCTTAATCCTAAGATTAAGTTAATTCTTTTCAAAAATGGATCACAAAAAATATATATATATATATTATATTTTTTTTATTATTCTCTTCTATTTTTATATATAAGAAAATAAAAATCTAGAAAAATCCTAAAAGAAAAATCTAAAAGAAAAAACTAAAATAAAAATCTAAAAGAAAAATAAATATCTAAGAAAATCCTAAAAAAATCTAGAAAAAATCCTAAAAACAAAAAAAAAATCTCCTATGTTAGTATCTATCCCCCATGCCTATCTCATGCATTGTCCTCAATGTTTGAAAGTAAAGTATATGCATGAAACAGGTAAAGAAAAGATGTCACCCCCTCCTTCGGCTCGGACCAGCGGTGGTGCTAGGTCCGGCCGACTGCAAACGCCGCAGACCCTCCTCGATGCGGTCGAGGCGTGTGGCCTGCTCCTTAAATATCTTCTTCATGCCACGCCAAATGGAAGACATAAAGGCTCGTGAATCAGTTGGGGGTCCTGCTGCCAAAAGGCCGGGTCATCATCATCCTTCAAAAGTTCCTCCGAAGAGGACTCGGCTGGGGCATCTTAAGGCTGGACACTAGGGGTCCAGACTGCATGAAGGCAACTATTGTAAGTACTGGTAGCCCGTTCTTGTGCAACAAATACCCTATCGTACGAGTCAAAGACCGCATCTGGCAAGAAGTTCCTACACAGACGAGTGATCAAAATGGGATGCGAGTATTTGGCACCGCGTGTGCGCATGGTGTTAGTGAGGATAGCATGAAATATGGTCATGTTAATGCAGATGGTGTGCTGCCGAGTCATGAGATCGTGAATGATCTGCAGCACCGGCCTATTAAAGGAGGTCGTATGGTCAAGCCCTAATATGTTGTGTTGGATCCAGCGTCCAACATAATGGATGCTGCAAAACGTCGTACTGGCTTTGAGCCCCCTATCTTGCTCGGTACAACGAACCCCCATGACTGTCATGTAGTCAATTAAAGGTAGGGGTCGCGATGGTGCGGGTTGCTAGGGACTTGGGTATAGTCTTCCAACATATCAACAGTTATAACAAGGTCCCCCGTGGGCATGTGCATCATGAATTGGTTTGTATCAAAGTTAATAAAGGCTTGATCAAGTGAAGTATAGAAGATCTTGACAAGCGCGGGACAATGGTAAGCCTTCGGAGTTATCGTAGACTAATGCATACCAATTCCATTCATGAATTCGATCCAAAAAGATGTGGCCATAACCATTAATATCACTAAAAATTCTAGCAAAGTCTTTTTCAGCAAATATAGATAGGGCCATGATGGAAAATATGAAGTAGAGGAAAAAAATTCGCAAATCTCCCTCGGATTTCATTGGGGGAAACAAAAACTAGATTGCAGAGAGCAATCCACAGATGTAACAGGAAATTAGGTAGTAGATCTGAGATCTATAGACAGCAGGGACTGCAGGAAAATTTGGCGGCGCTCCAGATTCCACCAGAAGGCTGCGGAGGCGCGGCAAAGGCCAAGAAAATGGAAAATTGCCCTAGGTGAAAAGGGAAATTTTCAACCCTAGGGAAATTCTGGTTTATTAGAAGGGAAAAGGAGTATATAAAGGGAAGAAAACCTAAGTACTATTTAGCACTTAGGTCTAATAATTTTTTATATTTTATTTATTTGCATTTTTTGTATTTTTTTATATTTTTAATTTTTTTATTTATTTTAATTTACAAGGGAGGCCCCAAAAGATGTACAAGAAACACCGGGAAGAGGGTAGAACGATTTGGTCACATGTACACCGGGTAACAAAGACTCAGTTCGAAAATATCGTGTGACGCAGACTCTGTGGTGTAGAATGGCTTAAGTTTTTAACCATTGACTTTGAACATGTTGCCACTCTTTAGATCAGAAATTTCAATCGCACCATGAGGGTAGACTATATGTACAATATACGGTCCTGACTCCTGGTTATCAGCTTACCAGGAAAAATGTGGAGCCTAGAGTTATACAGCAGAACATTTTGTCCTGGGACAAAATTCTTTCTATGAATGGATTTACCATGGAAGAGTTTCGTTCTGTTTTTAGAAATCCAAGCGTTATCGTATGCATCATTTCTTAACTCTTCTAGCTCAGAAATCTGCAATTTTCTCAAGTGACCGGCTTTTTTTTACTCAAAGTTCAACTGTTTGATTGCCCACATAGCACGATGTTCTAGCTCCACAGGCAAATGGCAGGGTTTCTCAAATATAACTCGATATGGAGACATACCGAGGACAATCTTGTAGGCGGTCCATATGCCCATAAGGCATCAACGAGTTTGATGGACCAGTCCTTACGGTTTTGTCGTATAGTTTTCTCCATTATCAGTTTTATCTGTCTATTAGTAACTTTCACTTGCCCGTTCGTTTAAGGGTGATAAGCCGTGGACAATTTATGAGAAATAGAGTATTTCTGCATTAGGCCTTCAACAGCCTTGTTATAGAAATGACTCCCGTTGTCACTAATTATCACACGGGAGGCTCCGAAGCGCGAAATGATATTTTTTCTTAAGAATTTGATGACAACCTGGTTGTCATTTGTTCTTGTTGGAACAGCTTCAACCCACTTTGAAATATAGTCTACAACTACCAAGATGAATTGGTTGCCGTAAGACACAGGAAAGGGTCCCATGAAATCGATGTCCTATAAATCAAAAATTCTACCTCCAAGATCGGTGTAAGGGGCATCATGTTTCTTCGTGTGATTCGACGCGTCATTTGACATTTGGCACAGAATTTACAGAAAGTATAGGCATCTTTAAAGAGAGTGGGCCATTAGAACCCACTCTGAAGGACTTTCTCAGTAGTCTTTCGTGGACCAAAGTGTCGACTATAGGCTAACTCGTGACAAAATATCAAAACACTCTGATATTCATCCTCAGGAAGACACCTTCTAATTATCTAGTCAGGGCAATATTTGAATAAATACGGTTCATCCTAAAAGAAAAACCATATTTGTGTCATAAAGCGATGCTTGTCCTGACCTGACCAACTTGAAGGCGTTTGCCCGGTAGCAAGGTAGTTTGTAATATCAGCATACCAGGGCTCTTTACACATCGTGAAGATGTGTTTGTCAAGAAAGTTTTCATTGATAGGTATTGTCTCAGTTGGTGCGTTGAGAATTCTCAAAAGGTGATCTGCCACCACATTCTCAACGCACTTTTTATCTTTGATCTCCAAGTTAAACTCTTGCAAAAGAAGTATTCATCGGATCAGCCTAGCTTTTGCATCCTTCTTTTACATCAAGTATCTTAGGCTGGAGTGATTGGTGAAAATTGTTATCCTAGACCCTAGTAGGTATTGGCGAAACTTCTCTAATGCAAACACAACTACTAAAAATTCCTTCTCAGTCGTTGTGTAATTTAGTTGGGCATCGTTGAGCGTCCTACTAGCATAATAAATTATATGTTGCCTGTTATCAAGACGTTATCCTAGAACAGCGCCTATGGCATAATCGGAGGCGTCACACATAATTTCAAATGGTCTACTCCAATCAGGCGCTGAGATTATTGGTGCCAAGACAAGTCTTTACTTTAACTCGTCCCAAGCTTGTAGACATCTTTCATCAAAATCATAGGGCACATCTTTTCCTAAGAAATTAGTTAAAGGTCTAGCAATTTTGCTAAACTCTTTAATAAATCTTTTATAGAAGCTAGCATGCCCTAAAAATGATCGAATGTCTTTCAGGCATTTTGGCTCTGGGAGCTTCGTTATCACTTCTACTTTTGATCTATCAACTTCAATTCCTCTGTTTGAAATTTCGTGCCCCAGAATGATTCCGTGCTTGACCATAAAATGACACTTTTCCCAGTTGAGTGTCATGTTTTCTCTATGCATCGTTGTAAAACCAGTTTCAGATGATGCAAGCATTGGTTAAAGGAATCGCCATATATTGAGACGTCATCCATGAAAATTTCCAATAATCTTTCCAGCATGTCAGAGAAGAGACTAAGCATGCAACGTTGGAACGTTGGGAGCATTGCATAAGCCGAAGGGCATTCTTTGGTATGCAAAAGTTCCAAAGGGACAGGTGAAAGTAGTCTTGTCTTGTCCTCGGGAGCGATAGGGATTTGATTGTATCCTTAATATCCATCCAAAAAAATAATAATATTCATGTCCAACTAGTCTCTCGAGCATTTGGTCTATGAACAGAAGAGGGAAGTGGTCTTTACATGTGGTAGCATTCAATTTTCGGTAATCAATACAGACTCGAATCTTCGTTGGAAGATGAGTTTGTTCTAATTCCTTCTTATCATTTTCTACCACGGTAAAGCCTGCCTTTTTTGACACAGCATGGACGAGACTAACCCATTGGCTATCTGATATGGGATCAATAATTTCATTGTCTAGTAATTTCAGAATTTCAGCTCGGACAGCCTCCTGCATGATTGGGTTGAGTCTACGCTATGGGTCACGTTTTGACTTTGCATCTTCCGTTAAGTAAATCCGGTGTTGTACAATGGATGGACTGATCCCCTTTACATCAGCCATGGTCCAACCATGGCTTCTCTATTTTTCCTCAACACCACAAGAAGATCCTCTTCCTATTGTTCCGTAAGATGGGATGCTATTATTATAGAAAAAGCTTCCTTTTAACCTAAGTACTGGTACTTGAGATGACTAGGAAGAGCTTTAAGCTCAGAAGAGGGAACGTGATCTATCAATGGTTGTTCTTCTTGTAGGAGGAGGATAGGGGTTGCATTTGTTGCCCACTCCACTGTTGATTCGATTATTTGGTCAAGATTGAAGTCATCAGACTCCAATTCGAATTCTCCTTCAGACTCGTATTCAATCTCCTTTTCATGCTCACTTGTTAATCCTTCAATTAAGTTCAATTCAAATGACTGATCATCCAAGTCTCGAGGTTGTTTTCCCAGGTAAAAAAAATATTTACCTCTTTCGTCATATCTCCAAAAGTCAGACGCATCGACCCGTTCCTACAGTTTATTATTGCATTTGCGATGGCTAGGAAGCGTCGTCCTAAAATAACAGGGGTCTGTGCTTTCAAATTGTGTACAGGTTGTGTCTCTAGAATTATAAAATCCACGGGGTAAATGAATTCCCTGACCCGTATGAGAACGTCTGTAATCTCCCCTTTGGTAACTTTTACAGATTGGTCAGCAATTATATAGTAACTCTAGTTAGACAGAGGTCGCCCAGCCCGAGTTGCTGATACACCGAAAAGGGAAGTAGATTGATGCTGGTTCCTAAATCAAGTAAGGCCCGGTTTATTGTGGTCTGTCCTATGATACAGGAAATGGTTGGACTCCCAGGGTTCACTTGTTTCCGTGATGAGAACATTAGACTAGTAGATCCTTAAACTGCTCAGAATACTTCCAAAAGGTTCATTATTTCCTGCTTAAACTGCATTATGTTTTTTCTGATGAGGGCCATTTTATGAATGGGATAGAACTTCTTAAGAAAGACTTTGACAAAATCATCCCATGACGAGATAGAACTACCAGGCAGATTATATAGCCACTTCTTGGCTATGTCCTTAAGTGCGAAGGGAATAAACCTCAATCTAACAACGTCTTCCCCCAGTTGGGGAATTCCCATCATCAAGCACACTTCTTCAAACTCACAAATGAAGAAATATGCGTCCTCGGATTCTAGGTCATGAAACCTAGGGAGTGTGTTAATGAACTGAAGCTTAAGCTTAAAATTGTTTCCATTTGCCTCAGGTAGAAGAATGCATGAAGGAAGTGAAGTGCGAATTGGGTAGAACTTGTCTTGGAGAGAAATAGGGTTTGCCATGATTGGGATTGTGTCAGGAAGTGGTGCAAGTGTAGAAGTCCTATCAAGTCTTGATGAAATTGGATCCCGGTACCACTCATGCATACACAATCACAGACAACGTTCACCAAGCAAACAAGCGAAAAAGAGAAAATAACCAACAAAAATAAAGAAAAACAATCCCAATCTATCTAGGATCCCTGGACCTAGACGACTCCTAATTGGTCGATGAACCGAAGAAGGTTGTTGCTCGAGTCAGAGCACAGCTAATCAGCCAGGTAGGGGAAAAATACGGTGGGATATATCCGTGCGTAAGCAACGGGCCTTAATTACGCCAAACTACGGTATCTTCGAGGCTTAACCTCTTAATCCCCAATCTTAGAAACTGATTTGATTGGAGTATGAATCAAAATAATTTCCAACCACGACTGATCTCTTATCAAGTCCGGATGTCCCTAGGGGCCAACGTCTATGAATTTTTATTTAAAAACTTGGGATTGTGAGTGCTTGGAATATTGTTTTTGGGCTAAGGAAGGGTGATTAAATCCCCACCTTATCTTGTTTAGTGGGTGGTGCCCTTAAAGTCAATTAGTGCAAGTGTACAGTATACGCAAACAAGATTCACTCAAAGCGATGTAAATCAACAAAGAGATTAGTCCTATTCTATATGCTATGCGAACGTACCTTGCTCAGTACTCTTCAACAGTAAAGTAAATGAATTGAAAAGAAACGTGCCTAAAATGTAAACGTCTAATGAATTTTTAAACTTTTCAACAAATATTTTACTATTGGATTATTAGCAGGCTCATTGTGATGGCATACAAGAAATAAATTTGCAGCAAGCTATAGTTTTGCAAAGCAAGCAGCCTACAAAAAAGATTGTGAGTAGTGAACTCTTCCTTACCGCGGATCCGCGGCTAGAGCCGAGAAAACGCAGTAATTCAGAGGGTACTTGGTCTCTGCTTTCTAGAGTAGAGACCCAAGACCACTTATTGTTGCAGCAAGTCTTGTTTTCCTGTTCTCCCAACCTGTAACCTGAAACAGAGAAGAAAATTTTGTTTTAGTTCAAAAACTTAATAAAAACCGTCACCCTCCCCGGCAATGGCGCCAAAAATTTGTTCGAAAGGAGGAATTGAGTTAAGCGAGAGTTTAGAGTAAACCGTTCATGTCCGTGTGCTGATTATCAAACTTTGAATATGCATGAAGATTTACTTTACTCCTTAGAATCACCGTTTGTAGCACAAGATATAACGGGTCGTATCCGCAGGGAGGACTAGCGATTGAAGCATTCACGATTTTTATGTTGAAGTTTTTTGAAAGAAAAACGAAAGTTCTTCTTTGTTTAAAAATGGAAAAACAAAATAAGATAGAAATAGAGTGAAGAATTTTGTAGAGTTTGTTATGAAAAGGAAAACGGAATGGAAACCGGAATGAAAAACGGTATAGAAAAATGGTGATGTTGAAAAAAAAAAAAGAAAGTTTGTAGAAAGGAGTTTTGAAATTCAATTAAGAGAAGGCCATGACTAACTAACATTCTGCACTATTAACTTACTAGGCTCGTTGGGTGATTCATACCTCATGTAGATTCATTACCATTAGTACATCTTTTTTTGTCAAATCAATGTTGTTCCAAATTGAGGTTGTATTCTCATTTTGGCTTGGCTAGGTGACCTCATTGGATCATTAGTTCCCAATAGATTCTCAATAATGAAACATAGGTATTCACACTTAGGTATGCTAAATAAGAATGTAAGATTCATTAGTCCATCAAAGCTATAACAAGCTAGAATGAAATAAGAAACTTATACAATAGTAGTTAGCATACTAAAGTGATCCATCTTTATATTCCATTAAGGAACTTGTTCAAGAGGCAAGGCTTTAAATGAGGCACACATGAATCATGTAGAGGTAATACAAAGCATTTACTAGAATTGAAACACTACACATCATTATTGAAATTAGAAGACTTATTAATTACAAGACTTAGAAATAAAATATTCAACAATTTATATGAGTTAGAAATCACCCAAGAGTTAGTAGTTAGTAGTTTTAGAAGTTAGTTAGTCATGTTAGTGAGTTAGTTAGCCATAGAAAATAAGAACAAGTAAGAATACATGGTAGAAAGAAAATGCAAGAAAGTAAGAACTTGAAAGTAATGTAATAGAATAAGAAAAGACTTGAGGAAGGAAAGCTTAAGCCCTTATATTGAGTTGTCACTTATTCAATTACAGAGATCTCTCATCCTCACTCTCTCTTATCTGGATCTAGAAGGAGAAAATAAAAATTACACAAAAATACTAAAGTAAGCTTAAAGAAATCCTAACAGTTTCGATAAATTGCTATGCTCTCCCCTCTTTTTTTACAAAGTCCTTGGGGGGTCTATTTATAAGCTTCAGGAGAAGAACACATCCCATCTGTAACGCCCCGATCCTGCGGGTACGGGGACGTCACTGCGACGTATATACGCAGGTCAGAAATACCCTTACGTATATACGCTAAGCATCAGTACAAGCAAGAATCAGAGTACGGAAGTAAGTGGTGCATTATACATTCCAACACATGAGTACTCTGATTCTTGCTTGTACTGATGCTTAGCGTATATACGTAAGGGTATTTCTGACCTGTGTATATACGTCGCAGTGACGTCCCCGTACCCGCAGGATCGGGGCGTTACAGTTTGGTATCAGAGCCAGGTTCTCACCTCCTCAGTACGTCCAGATGGCAAATTAATGGTAAAGAAATTTGCAACTGGAATGCATGAGTCCTGGTTATACATTCCAACTACAAGTACATCCAGATGGCAAATTAATGGTAAAGAAATTTGCAACTGGAATGCATGAGTCCTGGTTATACATTCCAACTACAAGTACAGAGTTATCTATTTTCTTGATCATCTTTCCCTTGATTCCTAATCCCTCCTATCCTTTACCCTGTTTTAGTTTTTCGAAGCCTTATACCAATTTAAGATATGGATATACTAGAGAGGTAGTGGCTGGTTCTGGATGAAGCTATGAGAGGATCTCTTCGGCCAACTCTGTGAAGCTCGGGTATTCTCAGGATTGATCTCGAACGGGTTATCTTTCAGAAGTCAGTAGTCGGAATTCTCTATGGATATTCTACGTTCTCGGCTATATTCTTCAGAGTGATCGATGCCTGGTCTTCGGAATTCTTAAATATCGGTCTTCTTTATTTATGCTCAGGACTATCAGGGTTTTCTTATCTTCAGTATTTTGGCGTATTCTCAGAGCGACATTAAGTATGCAGTACAGCGGAAATTTTATTGCAGAGCTGTGTTATCAGTCGGTATTATCTGGCATCATTCAAAGACTTATGCAGCCGGAAGTGCAGAAGATTTCTATATTCGGGTTATTGATCAGTCAACTTGAGAGCCCTACCTATAGTACTTCATATCTTAATTGGTATAAATTCCGCCCTTGTCCTCTTTGTGTTCAATTTACCCCTTAACGAAATTGCGAGGACGCAATTTTTTGTAAGGTGGATGGATTGTAACACCCCGCTCCCAGAATACGTACTTAGAAGCGTATTCAGATTTCTCGACTGTATTTTTCGATTTACTTCTTGTATTCGTTTTGTATTATGAATTCTCTATATGATTGTTTTGTCTTGGATTTGGGTTTGTGGACTCGGAGTCAGCCCTAGTCTGAACCGAGGGCCCGATCCTAGAGTATTGCTCGATTTAGATATTCTGGTATTCCGATTTGACCGATTTCAGTTTTAAACATCGTTTTCCAATATTCTAGATTTTCTATGATTTTCTGGAATTTTCCTGAATTATGATGAAAATCTTCAAAACCGGTGTCGGCCAGTACCGTTGACCGATTCCCGGAATTTTAATTCACAAACGGTTTGGAATTTCTAAAAGTGCCTTTAGACATTATTTCTTAAAATCATATTTCCTATCTAAATTCAATTTCTGGGATTTATCAGATTTTATCAAAATCCGGCCAATCCGGTGTATACCGAGATTGACGGTTGATTTCTGGATTTTTATCTTGAAAATGAGATTGAATCTTTGAAAACCGATTTCACCAAAAATCATTTTATAATATTTATGATTTTTAAGGATTTTTGGGAAGCTTTCCGAATTACTTTATTTTTGGGCCTTTCCGGTGTTTTCCCAGTTACCGAGGAGATTGTCCCGTATATTCCACTCTCTTCTTTTCCCACTTTCTCTCTTCTTCCTCAAACACGGATCTCACCAACCTGGGATTCCGCATTTATTGTGAAGATCCTCCCCATTCCGCATTTAATGCACTTCAGATCAAATCACATCCATTATCATGACTCTCTCTCCTCTTTGAAACGCAGCTTTTGGCTTTCCCTAAACGCGGCTTAATCCCTGCGTTTAACCCATTCGGCCCAAACGCAGGTGAGGGCTGCGTTTTGAGTGAAGGGAATGCAAGATTCTCCTCCTTTATTGATTTTGTCCTATATGGTATGCAACACCATTATGATATCCTCTTTTCTCTCTCTTCATTAATTCCTTCTCTTCCAAATGTCATTTCCAAGACACCCCACTCCTCTCTCATCATCACAACAAGCCAAGTGGCCAAAAGAGTCACCTCATCTCCCCATTTTGCAAAAACCCCCTCTCCTTTATTTATTTGCATCACTTCACAAACTCAACTCCTATAAATACCCCCTCTCCTTCTCTTTCTCTTCATTTTACTTCTTCTTCTTCTTCTTCCTTGCTTCATGCAGCCAACAGAGGAGCCACCAAGAGAGAGCTCCTCCTCTTGCTTCCTTTGTCCACCATCTCCACCTCCATATACACCACTCTAACCACCACCAAGTACACCACCTTCAACCTCTTTCCATCACTTTGTGAGACCGGCCACTCCTTGGGATTTTGCCGCGTTCTTCTCCGTTGACAAACTTGAAACCGGCCACTCCTTTTGGATTGGGGCCGTGTTCTTCTCCGTTGGCAAGACTTAGGGCTGGTACCCTCCTTTTGGATTGGGGCCGAACTTCCCTTCGTCGGGCGCAACGAAGGAACCTTGTCAGCGAGTGATTTTCCTCGCCAAGACTTTCCTAACGCGGATCTCAACCCCGCGTCTGGGCAATCCCTTAACGCGCTCCGCGCGTTTCTGTATTGGTGTAATACCCCTTTCCCGGAATACGTACTTAGTTACGTATTCGGCCCTTTGACCGTATCTTCCGATTTACCATCCGTATTTGACCGATTTTGATTTCAAACATCATTTTATAATATTTTAGATTTTATGTGATTTTCTAGAATTTTCTGAAATTAAAATGAATTTCTTCAAAAACCGGTGTCGGCCAGTATCGCTGACCGATTTCCGAATTTTATCTTCCAAACTATTAGGAATTTCTAGAAAGTCCTTTAGACTTTATTGCTTAGAATCATATTTCTTACTTACACTCTTTTTCTGAGATTTTTATAAATTTATGAAAATTCTTTCGGAGTCGGTAAATTTCTGATTCCGGGATTTTTAATTAAAAATCTATACAGTATTTCTTCAAACGAATTTCACCATTGGTCTTCAAATATTTTTCTTGATTTTTGGTAAAATTTCCAGACCAATCCAAAATACTTGAATTTTTAGCATTTTTCCAAAATTTGCAAAAAATGATTTTCCACTTCACTTGCCACCTCATCATTCCACTCACCTCACCTACCCCCCACTCACTCTCACCCTTCCCCATGGCCGGCCAAGTGTCAAATGGAGGGACACCTCACCCTCACACTTTTGCAAGAAAGCCCTCCACTTCCATTATAATCACAACTCCTTTACAAATTCCCCAAAACTATATATTCATTCCATTTACAAAATTCCCTTTTTCCTTCTCTTTCACTTCACCAAGAGAAATTCCTCCATCTTCATCTCCAGCAAACCCTAGCTCTAGGGCTCTTCAACCTCTTCACCTCAAAGCTTCAAGGATCTCTTCTTCAACCTCTACTTCATCAAGGCAACTCCAAGAAGAGTTCTTCAACTTCTAGCTTCATCACCAAGTGTGGAGTGAAGCAATCTCCTCCATCCATAGGATCAAGCTTCAGATCTGAACCATCCAGGTGAGTTCTTACTCACCAAGACTTAATCTACCAATTACATGTGCTAGGGGAGTGATCCATATTCTTGGGTATGATAAAAACCCTATTTTTAGGTCATAACACTCAAATCCAACATAACTAGGTGAACCTATCATTTACCTTGACTATTCTATGTTCTAGTGAGCTTGTATTAGTAAAACAAGACTTGTAATGCTGTGAAAATCCCACTTTTAACCGTTAGAATCAAACCACACCAAATCTGGAGTTCTGCTCAGTACACTGTTTTCCCCTCTATTAGTCGACTAATCCTAAGGACCAGTCGACTAGAACACTTAGCTAAAACTTAGTTCTTCTGGAAAACCTAGTATTAGTCGACTTTCCCAAAATACTAGTCGACTAGTAAACTCTCGGGAAACCCTATTAGTCGACCCCTGAATCCACCTAGTCGACTAATCCCACTATTAGTCGACTAACCCCCTTACCTTAGTCGACTAACATGCACAGCAACATAATTTCAATTCTCTGTATCCTAGTTTTAGTCGACCAATCCGAACTCCTAGTCGACTATAGGCCCTATTAGTCGACTAATCCATGTCCCTAGTCGACTAATTCTGGGAGTATTGCATAGTTAAATTCTGTTCTGAACTTGGTTCTTATACTTGTTAAATATGTGTTGTATCTTGATTGTTCATGCTTCAATACTGGCTCTACATGGCTCGTTACTGAATGGATGTGTCTATTGTTATCACATGACCTGTTATTGCATATAATTGTTCCATGACATGTTAAATAACAATACCACCACCTATCATGCCATCTCTTAAAACAAAGCATGATACCCTTGACTTTTACATAAAATACACCAACTTACACATGGGTCGGGGGAAATGTGCGGAATATCGGTATGTGTTCGTGTTTACAGTGGTTCCGGTCTGACCTGTGGTACGCCAGGGGACCGAGCAGGCTTCACTATTCCGGTTTTGACCGAGCAGGCTTCATTATTTCAGGTTTCACCCACTGTAAACATAGTTCGTCGATACAACCGCTATTTCCAATAACAACCTTGTCATTCTAGGATATGGATCTATGTGCTCTGGGACGCTGGGCCACATAGCTAGATATCACAGTAAGACAAGTAATAATAATAAGACACTCATTGTATATTCATTTCATATGTCATTACCTTACATAGTTACATATCCTGAGATGCATGGTTACTTAGTATTGCTCTTCTACCACTATTCACGATCCTATTGTCACTTGACTATTTTATTTCTCGTATTATGTCTTGACCCTTTGGATTTGCACATTCAGATTCAGAGGCCTGGAACGAGGTGGAGCCTTCCACTGAGGACTTGGCTTACCTTGGAGATCAGTCCGACCAGTCCTAGATCCAGCGTGCCCGGCACTTCTTTGGTTCACGTGGTCTCCATCCACACGTGAGCATTTTTGTATTTTGGGTTGTATCTCGTTTCATTTTGGACTGGGGTTGTGATATTGGACACTGTATGGTGATTTTGTATATCATAACTTGTATAACTCTGTACTTTTATCTTGTATGTTGGCATATGATTGTATCTCGCTGTGTGTTATACTCTGATACTTGTTGTACTATATGCTTGGCGTATATACGTGGGTGCACCCTTTGGCCTACGTATATGCGTCGCAGTGACGTCCCCGTATCATTGGGATCGGGGCGTTACAGGTTGGTATCAGAGCCTAGGCTCTCAAACCTAAAAGTACAATCAAGTGGCAAATTCTAGTGATTTGCTAATGCCAACTACAATGTACAAAGTTATCTAGTCCTTCTTGATTCCGTCCTTGACTCATTTCCTCGTATCCTAAACTCCTTTCCCTTGCTTCCAATTCCAGATCTTATCCCTTTCGGTATGGAGAGACGTTCGGGTCGCAACAATGTCGGGCAAGTCCCGAATGGACCCGTGGGAGGAGAAGGGAGTGCTGATGTCCTGAAGATCATTCAGGCAATGATGGTAACCCAGCAACAGCAGGTGGAGATCCATCAGCAGCAGACTGAGCTTCTCAGGCAGGAGCTAGCAGCCCCGAAGGAGCAGAAACCGGGGAACGTTTCAGATTTTCGGCGGCTGCAACCGGCTACCTTCTCGGGGATCGAGAGGCCTTTGGAGGCCGAACAGTGGTTGGTGGACACCACTGACTTGCTGAACGCCGCCAGGGTGCCCAAGGAGAGCCAAGTGGAGGTTGTAAAGATCCAGCTAAGGGACGTGGCCCGGACTTGGTGGTTGGCCGAGGAGGCCCGTTTGAAGAAGCCTATCTCCTGGGATACCTTCTCTAAGAGCTTCTACAGCCGTTTCTTCCCCGCCACTGCTCAGAAGGACATGGAGGAGCAGTTCATCAGACTGCAGCAGGGAGACAGAACTGTGGATGAGTATGCGGCAGAGTTCCTCAGGCTGAGTCGCTTCGCCCCCTATATGGTGTCAGATGAGGAGAAGAGGGCGAGCAGGTTCCAGCAAGGCCTGCAGATGGAGATCCAGATGTACATGATGGCTCAGCAGTTGAAGACCTATGCTGAAGTTCTTTCTATCGCTCGTGAGGTGGAGCGAGGATTTCAGAGGAAGCAGGAGAGCCAGGCCTTGAAGAGGCCGTTTGTGCCGATGGGCAGAGGAGGACCATCCAGGGCAGCCAAGATCCAGGCCAGACAGCCGTTCAGAGCAGTTCCATATCAGACGGCTCGACCAGGTCCTATCTGCCATTTCTGCCAGAAGCCAGGACACACCCAGCAGAATTGCCGGAGGGCCAACGGATGGTGTCTTGTGTGTGGAGCGCGGGATCATGCCGTGGAGACATGTCCGCACAGGAGAGTGGGGTTTGCTACCCAAACCTTGCCAGCACCAGCACCTCAGGGGCAGTATGTGCAGAGGGCGCTACCGGGGCCGGTTGGACAGAGGCAGCAGGGACCGGTGAGGAGAGCTCTTCCCCTTCCACCACAGCAGATTGGCCGCCCAATGCAGAGAGGAGCCAGACCAGCAGCAGGGCGTGGCAGGGGTCAGGCCTACAACCTGACAGTAGAGGAGGCAGAGGCTTCGGGGGAGGTGATCACAGGTACTATCAGAGTTCATTCTATACCTGTCCTCGCACTCTTTGATTCAGGTGCATCCCATTGTTACATCTCCGACAAGTTTGTGGCTTTGCATTCTATTTCTGTTAAGGCTTTAGACCATGGATGGGAGATTAGTACTGGGAATGGGGTAGTTTTATCTTCTAGAGTTTGTGCTGACTGCCCAGTAGAACTTTGTGGGAAGGTCTTGTCCATAGATATGCTCGTACTAGACACCAAGGGGTACGACGTGATCTTAGGCATGACCTGGCTCAGTCAGTACCATGCAGTGATTGACTGTAGGGGGAGGAAGGTCAATTTCAGGATCCCACATCAGCCGGAGTTCCAGTTTAGCGGAGAGGTGAAGCCTGCTAAGGAGAAGGTTCAGTTGACCGCCTCGGAGGCTCAGAAGGGAGTGCCAGTGTGGGATGAATTTCCAGAGGTCTTTGCTGAGATTTCAGGTCTTCCACCGGAGAGGATAGTGGAGTTCTCCATTGATACAATTCCAAGGACAGCTCCTATATCTAAGGCTCCATACAGGATGGCACCGACGGAGTTGGAGATCCTGAAGAAGCAGCTGCAGGAGTATTCGGACAAGGGATTGATCCGGCCTAGCACTTCACCATGGGGAGCTCCGGTGCTACTGGCGAATAAGAAGGATGGTGGCAAGAGGCTGTGCATTGACTACAGGGAGTTGAACAAGGTCACCATCAAGAACAAGTATCCCTTGCCCAGGATTGATGACTTGTTTGATCAGCTTAATGGGGCCCGTGTATTTTCTAAGTTAGATTTACAGTCGGGCTACCATCAGCTGAGGGTGAAGAAGGAGGATGTTCCTAAGACGGCATTCAGGACCCGATATGGCCACTACGAGTTTCTAGTGATGCCTTTCGGAGTTACCAATGCCCCTGCTGTGTTCATGGACTTGATGAACCGGGTGTTCTCTCCTTACCTGGATCAGTTTGTGGTGGTGTTCATAGACGACATCCTGATCTATTCCAAGAGTGACAAGGAGCATGCAGAGCACCTGAGAATCGTGTTGCAGACTCTTCAGCGGGAGCAGCTTCATGCCAAGAGGAGCAAGTGTGAGTTCTGGCTGGACAGCATAGCTTTCCTCGGACATATAGTTTCAGCTGAGGGAATCTCGGTTGATCCTAGTAAAGTCCAAGCGGTGCAGAATTGGCCAGCACCGAAGACGGTGACTGAGATAAAGAGCTTTCTTGGACTAGCCGGATATTACAGGCGCTTTGTCCAGGATTTCTCTAGACTTGCAGCTCCGTTGACCAGGCTTACCAGGAAAGGGGAGAGATTCATATGGACAGGAGAATGTGATGCAGCTTTTGAGCAGTTGAAGCAGAAGCTTATTTCAGCCCCAATCTTGAGGACCCCTTCAGGAAGAGGAGGGATGGTCATTTTCTGTGATGCATCGGGTAGAGGCCTGGGGTGTGTGCTTATGCAGCATGATCATGTTATAGCATACGCATCTAGGCAATTGAAGCCTCATGAGAGGAATTACCCAACTCATGACTTGGAGTTGGCGGCAGTGATCTTTGCCTTGAAGATTTGGAGACACTACCTTCTGGGGACAAGGTGTTGATATACACAGACCACAAGAGCCTCAAGTATATTTTCTCACAGAAGGAGTTGAATATGAGACAGAGGAGGTGGTTGGAGCTTATGGCGGACTACGATGTTGACTTGCAGTATCATCCAGGCAAAGTCAATACCGTTCCAGATGCACTGAGCAGGATGCCGGAGTACAGGGTGCTAGTTCACCTTACTCAGCAGAAAGAGTTGATCCAGGAGTTCATCAGATTAGATTTGAGGTTGGTACAGGGAGGTGATAAGGCAGGGCAGCTTATGGCATTGCAGATCCAGTCCTCATTGGTAGAGGAGATCAAGGAGGCTCAGAAGGAAGATCCAAGATTGCAGACATTCAGGACTCAGGTGGAGGCTGGACTGAGGACAGATATTTGTATTCGTCCGGATGGTGCTTTGTATTATGGTAGTAGACTTTGTGTTCCCCAGGGAGAAGTCAGACAGAAGATTCTAGAGGAAGCACACAGTTCTGCCTATTCTATACATCCGGGAGGAAACAAGATGTATCAGGACCTGAAGAAGCACTTTTGGTGGAATGCCATGAAGAGGGAGATAGCCCAGTTTGTTGCCAAGTGCTTGGTTTGCCAGCAGATAAAGATCGAGCATCGGAGATCAGCTGGACTACTTCAACCTTTGCCAATACCCGAATGGAAATGGGAGCACATCACTATGGATTTCGTGACAGCTTTGCCTCGGAGTCCTAAGGGTAATAATGCGGTGTGGGTGATCGTTGATCGCCTCACCAAGTCTGCTCACTTCATACCTTTCCGGGTTGGTCAGTCGACAGAGGTTCTGGCAGATAAGTATCTGAAGGAGGTGGTTCGTCTGCATGGAGTTCCGGTGAGTATTGTATCAGATAGAGACTCCAGATTCAGGTCCCATTTCTGGGAGAGTCTCCAAGAGAGTCTGGGCACTCATCTGAAGTTCAGTACAGCATATCATCCCCAGACAGACGGGCAATCTGAGCGGACTATTCAGATCCTTGAAGATATGTTGAGGGCTTGCATGATGGACTTTGGAGGATCTTGGGAGGATCATCTACACTTGGCCGAGTTTTCATATAACAATAGCTATCAGGCCAGTATTAAGATGGCGCCATTTGAGGCACTGTATGGTAGGAAGTGCCGATCACCGATTTGCTGGGATGAAGTCGGTGAGAGGAGTCTTTGGGGCCCGAGATGTTGATGCAGACTACAGAGAAGGTCAGGGTTATCAGAGATCATCTTCGAGCCGCTCAGAGTAGGCAGAAGAGTTGGGCTGATACTCTAAGGAGGCCATTGGAGTTCCAGACCGGAGACCATGTACTCTTGAAGATATCACCTACCAGGGGAGTTATCCGGTTTGGCACTCGCGGGAAGCTGAGTCCGAGGTATATTGGCCCGTTCGAGATCCTGGATCGTGTGGGAGACGTGTCTTATAGATTAGCATTACCGCCGTCTTTAGACGGGGTGCATAATGTCTTCCATGTGTCCCAGTTGAGGAGGTATGTCCGGGACGACAGCCACATTCTGGATCATTCCGAGCTAGAGCTGCAACCGGATCTATCATACCAAGAACAGCCGATGGCCATTCTGGACAGGAGTGTCAAGATACTGAAGAGCAGGGCTATTCCATTGGTGTTGGTGTCTTGGAGCAGACACGCGCCGGGAGAGGCCACCTGGGAGCGAGAGGACGTTATCCGGGAGCGTTATCCCCAACTTTTCCCGTCTTGATCTGGTAAGACTCTTTCCTTCTACTCTTGTCTTTACAGTTATCTTTCATTGTGTCCATATCTATCTGTTGCTCTTCCTGTTATCTTTCACCTTAGGAAATTTCGAGGACGAAATTTTTGTAAGGTGGGTAGATTGTAATACCCCTTTCCCGGAATACGTACTTAGTTACGTATTCGGCCCTTTGACCGTATCTTCCGATTTACCATCCGTATTTGACCGATTTTGATTTCAAACATCATTTTATAATATTTTAGATTTTATGTGATTTTCTAGAATTTTCTGAAATTAAAATGAATTTCTTCAAAAACCGGTGTCGGCCAGTATCGCTGACCGATTTCCGAATTTTATCTTCCAAACTATTAGGAATTTCTAGAAAGTCCTTTAGACTTTATTGCTTAGAATCATATTTCTTACTTACACTCTTTTTCTGAGATTTTTATAAATTTATGAAAATTCTTTCGGAGTCGGTAAATTTCTGATTCCGGGATTTTTAATTAAAAATCTATACAGTATTTCTTCAAACGAATTTCACCATTGGTCTTCAAATATTTTTCTTGATTTTTGGTAAAATTTCCAGACCAATCCAAAATACTTGAATTTTTAGCATTTTTCCAAAATTTGCAAAAATGATTTTCCACTTCACTTGCCACCTCATCATTCCACTCACCTCACCTACCCCCCACTCACTCTCACCCTTCCCCATGGCCGGCCAAGTGTCAAATGGAGGGACACCTCACCCTCACACTTTTGCAAGAAAGCCCTCCACTTCCATTATAATCACAACTCCTTTACAAATTCCCCAAAACTATATATTCATTCCATTTACAAAATTCCCTTTTTCCTTCTCTTTCACTTCACCAAGAGAAATTCCTCCATCTTCATCTCCAGCAAACCCTAGCTCTAGGGCTCTTCAACCTCTTCACCTCAAAGCTTCAAGGATCTCTTCTTCAACCTCTACTTCATCAAGGCAACTCCAAGAAGAGTTCTTCAACTTCTAGCTTCATCACCAAGTGTGGAGTGAAGCAATCTCCTCCATCCATAGGATCAAGCTTCAGATCTGAACCATCCAGGTGAGTTCTTACTCACCAAGACTTAATCTACCAATTACATGTGCTAGGGAGTGATCCATATTCTTGGGTATGATAAAAACCCTATTTTTAGGTCATAACACTCAAATCCAACATAACTAGGTGAACCTATCATTTACCTTGACTATTCTATGTTCTAGTGAGCTTGTATTAGTAAAACAAGACTTGTAATGCTGTGAAAATCCCACTTTTAACCGTTAGAATCAAACCACACCAAATCTGGAGTTCTGCTCAGTACACTGTTTTCCCCTCTATTAGTCGACTAATCCTAAGGACCAGTCGACTAGAACACTTAGCTAAAACTTAGTTCTTCTGGAAAACCTAGTATTAGTCGACTTTCCCAAAATACTAGTCGACTAGTAAACTCTCGGGAAACCCTATTAGTCGACCCCTGAATCCACCTAGTCGACTAATCCCACTATTAGTCGACTAACCCCCTTACCTTAGTCGACTAACATGCACAGCAACATAATTTCAATTCTCTGTATCCTAGTTTTAGTCGACCAATCCGAACTCCTAGTCGACTATAGGCCCTATTAGTCGACTAATCCATGTCCCTAGTCGACTAATTCTGGGAGTATTGCATAGTTAAATTCTGTTCTGAACTTGGTTCTTATACTTGTTAAATATGTGTTGTATCTTGATTGTTCATGCTTCAATACTGGCTCTACATGGCTCGTTACTGAATGGATGTGTCTATTGTTATCACATGACCTGTTATTGCATATAATTGTTCCATGACATGTTAAATAACAATACCACCACCTATCATGCCATCTCTTAAAACAAAGCATGATACCCTTGACTTTTACATAAAATACACCAACTTACACATGGGTCGGGGAAATGTGCGGAATATCGGTATGTGTTCGTGTTTACAGTGGTTCCGGTCTGACCTGTGGTACGCCAGGGGACCGAGCAGGCTTCACTATTCCGGTTTTGACCGAGCAGGCTTCATTATTTCAGGTTTCACCCACTGTAAACATAGTTCGTCGATACAACCGCTATTTCCAATAACAACCTTGTCATTCTAGGATATGGATCTATGTGCTCTGGGACGCTGGGCCACATAGCTAGATATCACAGTAAGACAAGTAATAATAATAAGACACTCATTGTATATTCATTTCATATGTCATTACCTTACATAGTTACATATCCTGAGATGCATGGTTACTTAGTATTGCTCTTCTACCACTATTCACGATCCTATTGTCACTTGACTATTTTATTTCTCGTATTATGTCTTGACCCTTTGGATTTGCACATTCAGATTCAGAGGCCTGGAACGAGGTGGAGCCTTCCACTGAGGACTTGGCTTACCTTGGAGATCAGTCCGACCAGTCCTAGATCCAGCGTGCCCGGCACTTCTTTTGGTTCACGTGGTCTCCATCCACACGTGAGCATTTTTGTATTTTGGGTTGTATCTCGTTTCATTTTGGACTGGGGTTGTGATATTGGACACTGTATGGTGATTTTGTATATCATAACTTGTATAACTCTGTACTTTTATCTTGTATGTTGGCATATGATTGTATCTCGCTGTGTGTTATACTCTGATACTTGTTGTACTATATGCTTGGCGTATATACGTGGGTGCACCCTTTGGCCTACGTATATGCGTCGCAGTGACGTCCCCGTATCATTGGGATCGGGGCGTTACAATTGGCGTGACGCAGAGTTTATACTCGCGTCCGCATTTCCTTCATGGACACGGGACTTGAACCCCGCGTTTATGACACCATCGCGACGCGATCCCCGCGTCTGTGATTCCCGCGTTTGTGTTCTTCTTGTGTTAACGCGACGCAGAACCCACGTCCGCGTCCGCGTTTCCCTCGCGTCCGCACTTGAACGCAGACCTCGCGTTTGAGGCATCTTGCGACGCGAACCCCGCGTCTGCTATTTCCGCGTCTGTGATTCCCGTGTCTGTTATTCTCGCGACGCTAACTCCCGCGTCTGCGACCCTCGCGTCTCACTTCCAAAACCCGCGTCTTCCTGTGCACTCTCTCCTTTCATAATTATGGCGCGTCCCGAGTTCCATGGATTTCGGACCTTTTCGGCTTTCTGGTGATGTAATATTATTGTAATATCGGATCACCTCTGGTGATAACTTTGTAATAGTACTCATGTGTTGGAATGTATAATGCACCACTTACTTCCGTACTCTGATTCTTGCTTGTACTGATGCTTAGCGTATATACGTAAGGGTATTTCTGACCTGCGTATATACGTCGCAGTGACGTCCCCGTACCCGCAGGATCGGGGCGTTACACCATCATAGCCGTAGGATCAAACGCTTGATCAATGGCCAAGGAAGTGCCGCGGATCTGGGGCCAGGGTCGCGTTTCCACGACAGCATCTTGGCCGTTGCGCCAACGAATTCTCTGACATTCTATTGGGCTACGTGTGCCCAGCTGGAGCTTCTAGAAGTTGGAGAATATACTCTGGATCGTTCCAGAATTGGGCTTTATGGTTGTGGGCTCCTAAAAACTCCTTTAATTTTTCAAAATCCCAAGACTTGGGCCTTCTTCTCCATTTAAATAATGACCTAAAAAATTAGAGAGAAAAGTAATAAAAATCCCATTTTTATTATCATAAAGCATGGTGAGGTGGTGTAAAATGATGCAAAAATGAACTCCAATCACTTACATGCCTATATCATGTATTGTTATATAAATTCTAATGAAACTAGTATTATACATATAAAATTTTTGAGATACATGTTTTTCATACTCCATTTCTTTGTGTACTCAATTATATGTTTAATTATACATTGTATGTCCTACTTTTGATGATTATTGCATGTTTATATGATATATCATATTTTTGTGAAAAAATTGATATGAGTTTTTGTTTTCAGCCTTATTGTTTTCTTCATGATTATGCTATTCACATAATTTTTGTGCATTCACATGATTTATGAGCATTTATGAGCTTTATTGACCTTGAGTGTTAATTTTTACGTGATATACATGTTTCATGAGATATATATGTTTTGGTTTCATATTGGAAGGATCTTTAACTAATTTTTAAAAAACTACTTTAAACTAGTTATTTTTTGTTCATCTGGTAGTGATTTTCAACTATACTTAATTGCTTTCAAATCCTATTTTTGAAAACTTCTAATCTTAAAGGGCGGTTGGTTAGGCGACCATACTTTATGTTCCTTATTGAATATCTTTTTATCATGTGCATGACAAGGATGGATTGTTATGAGTTATACACATAATTTTCATGATTTATTCATTTCGTGTACTCATACTAGTTTATTATATATGTATGATTTAAAATCTCAAGTGATATTTTCATACATACATATATATGATTTTGATTGTGCTTGTTTTACATTGACCACACATGTTTTAAAGCATAAACTGATTATGCTAAGGTTGATTTTAATTCTAAATGATAATTGGTATTTTCACAAGTTTATGCATGAATTTCAATTGGCATTTTTTTTGTATCTAGATCTACTTCATGTTTCACCTTTAATTGGTATCAAAATCTATTATAGGTATCTTAAAAATTTTTTTATCGATAAGTGGTATTAAAATTTATCTTGTTAACTACTATTTGATTTCATTGGATCATAATTCATTTTGTTGACTTCAAAAAATTTCAAAAATTTATTTTAAAAGTGATTTCAAAATTTGTTGATATGAATTGCCTATATGCAAGGGGAGCTTAACATCTCCTCTATATATAAATGAATATATTACACATATAGTAGAGCTTGACCTCTCTTCTTTATGTGGTACATGTGTGTAGGGGGAGCTTAACATCTCCGTCTATACATTGTATATTATAATTATGTGAGATAGGGATCTAGTCATCCCTTCTCCATGTAATGCATGCATGTCGGGGGGCTAACTGAACATCTCTCCTCTTCATGAATGTATATCGCATATACATCATTATTGTTTATTTGTCTTCACACCTTTGTTGATGAATTGACAAAAAAGGGGAGAAGAATTAAGAGAGATTAAATATGCATGTTTATTATTGTTTATGCATATATGTTTGTGTTTAATTTATGCGCCTTCATTGAATATCTTTATGTTTATTTGTTATACCTGAGTTAAGGGGGAGTTTCTATGAAGCTTATCTTTAATCCATGCATATATAACTCTATGAGTTTTATCATGATCGAAAAGGGGGACATTGTTGGCTCAAAGGTTCATCACCCTAGTTTCGATGATGATTAACTCATGTAGTTATAGTACTAATGATCTTGTGCTTATTTAGTTTCAGATATTTAATCAAGATCTTAGTCGGTGTTTAGCTACAACGAAAGATTCAAAATCAAGTTTTGAAGCTAGCACGTGTTGATTAGAGAGCTCGCGATCTTGATTCGAAATCAAGTTTTGAATCTAGCACGTATTGATTCAAGAGCTCGCGCTTCAAGATCGCATTAAGTACTCAAAGAGGAGTCTAGCTCGTGGATCAAGTTTGGACCAAGTCAAGATGGAGAAGAATTTTTTCAAGAGAAGATTTTCAAGACTTGTGTCACGTTTGTAAGTATTAAGATTTGTTTTTAGATGATATGTAAAGGATAGGTTAGTTGTGGATTTCTCAAGCTCATATATACACACACAAAAATTTTATATGTATTTTCATAAGAATGGTTTTGATTTTAGAAAATACTGTTTTGGTTTGAGCTCCAAAGAAGATATCTTTATGTTTCATGAATAGAGTTCATCAAAACAAGTTTACATATTTTATATGTGTTTTGGATTTCATTCATACACATTGATGGTTCAAATGTTTAGAAAAACTTATTTGATATTTCTATATCATGCGTTTAAGTTTTGTATTTATCAAAACTTATTTTAGAGCTTATTGTTAAAAACATAGATATTTAATCTTATATGTGTATTTAATCATATCCATACACACTATGCTTCATATGAGTTTTAATATCATGTTTTTGCATTTGAACAAGTTTTGAAAAATCGATTTTTCATTTCAAAGTTGTTTTTTGAAAAATACCGATTTTGTTTATAGCTGAATTTCTATATGACAAAAATAGTTCAACTTATTTATAATATGTGTTGATTTTTAATTAAACATATTTAGATTTCAAAGTATTTCAATGAATTGATTTTTGTGAATTTTCTGTAATTTTATAAGATTTTATGGGATTTTAAAAAATCGAGTTTTAATCCCTAATTAGCCCTGATCTGGGCTTCTGGCGGTCGACCGGACTAGAAGTTGATTAACCGATTGGTCGACCGATGTGCATGGAGACGTGCACAAGCCCTGGCTTGAGGGCCGGTTGACTGGGCGATCGATCGATCCAGAGAGTTTACTCCTGGATCTGGCCCCGGTCGACCGAGCGGTCGATCGATCAAGAGCAGTGCTATCTGGTTTTAGCCTCGGTCGATCGACCAGCCGACCGACAGGTTAAGACCTGTGTACGTCGACCGGGCGGTCGACCGGCAAGCCCAACGGTCATAAGTATGATCGTTGGCCGGTCGACTGACCATTGGCTGGTCGACCGGCCGGTCGACTGACAAGTCAGCTAGCCCGGGGATTTGCCCCAACGACTAGTTTTTATAGGTTTTGGCTAGTTTTATACAAGATTTTGGAGAAGTTTTAAAGCCAGTTTTTTCTATCTCTCTTAGAGTTTTTCTCCACATATTTTTGGGCTAAAACTTTCATATCAAAAGGAGAGTTTTTAAGAGTGTTTTCTAAAGAAATTTCTTGAGTTTTTCACCACTCAGTTTATCTTGTTTTCTCACACAAATTTGAGCTTTTCATTGCTACATTTATCCTCTAGGGATCATTTGTTATGAGTGTATTTTTTGGTGATCAAAGTGTAATGATCACCAAGTTTTCATGTTTGTATTTGAGGAGGTAAACTTGTGGGTTCGCGTTGTGTAGAGTTCTAAAGGGAGCTCATTGTAAAGGTGCGACCTCAGCAAGCTAGTGTGCTTGCATGTGTTGTTTTTGCGAGAACCAGTGAGGGACTTGCGAGTCCAAGAGTTCATGAGAGAGCTCGTTGTAGGTGTTGCGGCGCCGAGTGATCTTGTGGGAATGTTATAGTGGATATCCTTCATAGTGTTAAAGGCGGAGACGTAGAGCAAGTGTGCTTGAACCTCGAAACAGTTCTCTCGTGTTTGCGATTGCTCATCTCTCTTTCTCTCTCACTTGTATTTATATATCTTGCATGTTTATATTGTTCATCTCATTATATGCTTGATATATTTGTGCTTAATTAATATATGCTTGGGATTGTTTGCTCACACTTGTATTCAACCAAGAGAGCTATAGTGGCACCTCAACTCTTAATCTAGAAGAATCTTGAGGAGATAGTTCATAACCCTTCATTAGGAATTCGGTTACACTCTTTGGTTATACTTTGTGTGTTTGCATAATAATTTTAGTTTGCACAATTAGTTTTAATTCCACATTAGTTTTACATTTGATTAACTTGTCACCTATTCACCCCCCTCTAAATAACCTACACTATCAACAGATTCTTCGAGTATATATACACCAAAAGGCAGATAAAAAAGCAGACAGAAAAGAGAAAAAGAAGAAGAAGATGATAAAAAGAAAGAATTTTAGATTTTTAGCTACACAAACAAAGTTTTAGCTCTGTGGAATCCACTGTAATCATCTGAAAATATTGAGTTCTCCTTCTCCTCCCCATGGTTTCTCCAAAACTGGGTTTCCACGTAAAACCTCCGTCTTTGCGATTGATTTTGTGATTCTCTCTCTTAGATGCAGGTTAAGATTTGAAATATAGATAAATTCCTGCTAGAAATTTACCCCTACATTTTTGGTTCTTTCATTGAGATCTGAGTCCTCACGCTCAAGATCTCTCTCCTTCAACCTTCCTCAAATAGCCTCGACTTAACAGCAGTGGCCCCACGCAAGAAAATTACTGGTGGTGCAACTTCTAAGAACAAGGCTGGAGCTACCATTAGAGGCACGCCCCCTAAATGAATCAACAATCAGCTGCTCACAGAGGGAACTATCCCCGCCACATCACAAGAGTCGTCTGTCGGCATCAGCCTCCTCAACAACAAGAAGACCAGTTGTTTCAGATATTTCACGAGATGAAGGAGAAAATGAAGGAACAACAATAGAAGTCAGATTGCGAGCCAGAGCAAATGATTCTCGACCATGATAACATCCTTCACGAACAGGAGGAGCTGAAGCAGCTCAATCAACAGCTTTGGCTCAAGTCAACGCCCTTTAGAACAATTCCACACGGGTGGAGGGCGACGCAAAGAACAGTGGGTCCTTAGATCTCCATGTCCTCGATGATCCAGAAGCAGATCGTGGAGGTGATGCTTCCCTAGCATTTAATCCTGACTACTCGCCTCCATGACTCACCAGTTTCGGATGACATCTAAGGGTGTGAGCTTCCGAAGAAGTTATTGACTCTTGCTTTCGATAGCTACACCAGAGCAAGAGATCAAGAATAAGACATCCACTATTTTCAAGACAAGTTGATGTTCTACTCCTAGAATGACCCAATAATGTGCCTTAGATTCATCAGAGTTGTTCTACACCTTACCACTCCGCTCTCTCAACAACTTCTTGGAGATCACCGAAGTTTTCCTCACACAGTATGACACTCTCCATGAAGCCAAGAAGAGTAGCCACCGCCTCTTCTCTATCAAAATGTGGCCAGGTGATAGTCTAAAATCTTATATTAAGTTCTTCTAGAGCTAGCTCGCCAAAGTTTTCAACGGCGGAGAGAAAGTATCTACACTCTCGTTTATCAACAGGTTACAGGTCACTCACCCTTTGTACAAGCATCTCCTGAAACACAGTGTCGCCTAAATGAGCAAGGCACTCGCTCGGGCGCAGCCATACATCCAGCTGGAGAGGCAATGAAGGCTTCCTCCAACAACTCAGCAAGGCTTAGTGAGAACGGAACGAAATCAAAGTCCGCCCGCGAAGCTCCTGATCATGCTCCCGACTGTCATAGGGGGCAACCTCCTTACAAGATGTAGGCACTCTCTATAATGTCGTCAAGTCCAATCCAGAACTACAGATCTAAAGAACGCTTCAACCATCAAGACTTTCAATCAATGAGGTTTTCAACACCTTCAAAGACAAACCATAGATCAGACGCCCGAAGTCAATCCAGCCCAATCCATCACTTCTTGGGTCGGAGGAGTACTGCTTGTTCCACGACTGTAAGGGGAACCAAACCATCCATTGCTGTGCCCTCTGAAGATATTTAAAAGAGCTCATCTAGCAAAACTTCCTCAAGGAATACATCCTCATGCCCGAGACAATTTCTCGAAAGTCAAACACTCCATCTTCTCAAGAGCGGACCAGCCCTTAACCACCGCTGCCATCCAACAAATCCTCACTTCAGCCATACCCACTACTAGGAGAAGAGATGTTCGAGCAAATAAGGCCAGATGTTGAGCCAATCTATCTCCTCTGGCAGTGGGACCTTGTCACGAGAGCCGAAATTTCATGACCAGGTCATCACGAGAACCGAAATTACATCACAAGGGGCCGATGTGACGTAACCACCATCTTCATTATCAGCATCCTCTCCATCTCCTTCTTCCATCGGGCAAAGAACGAATAGAAACTCAATCTATCAGAATAAGAAATACCAGGGGGCAGAGAAAGTCTTTGAAGATGATATTCCTACTCCTAGAACCCTCTCTATTTATAGATACAGAAGCTGAACCGTCTCTCATTTGAAACTGCTACCACATCTGAAAAGGTGATTGAATCCCGAATTTTGGACATGATAAATCAAACCAGATCTGATTCAATCCTACCACACGATCTCTTCCATCATAAAGTCAAGATTTGGGTCATTAATTATCCAGCTGTCTTCACCAGTTTCCAAAGAGGACTCAGTATGCTAAGAGGCACTGCTCAAGACCCTTTAGATCACAAGCGATGCCTCAACTTCCCGAGGCAGGGATATACTCATTCCGCTCCACTCTTTCCCCTCGGAGCCTGGAAAAATAGAAAGTGGAGGGGGCATATGTAATGATCAAATTCTGACCCACGCCAGGATGAAGACACGTGTCCCTCACCATCAGAATCTCTCAAAGACACTCGCAAGTAAAACCATCCAAGCGACTCCCCGAAGAGCAATATCCAGAACACTCTCGCGACCATACCCTTCTCCCGAGGGAATGGATTGTCCCGAGGGTGTTCATAGTCCCGAAATCAGTTCTCTCTACTGATCAAGACAACCTCATGGAGTTAGATGCACTGCCAGGCCATTCCACGTTTCAAATAATGCAATGCGGACGAATACAGCAAGTAGCAGTAATTGCTTTCGCAATCAAGAGCATAATCTATGACGTTACGAAAAATCGTAACGTGTAGATCATGCGGTTATTGAATTCCGCATGACTCGCATTGTCAACAGATTTCCTGAGTATAATACACCAAAGGCAGACAAAAAAGAGATAAAGAAGAAGAAGAAGAAGAGAAAAAGAAGGATTTTTAGATTTTTAGCTACACAAACAGAGTTTTTTACGTCTGTAGAATCCATTATAATCATCTAAAAATAGTGAATTCTCCCTCTCCTCCCCATGATTTTCCCAAACTGAGTCTTCACATAAAACTTGTCTTTGCGATTGAATCTCTCTGTTAGATTCAGATTAAGATTTGAAGTGTAAATAAATTCTTACTGAGAATTTAGCCCTACATATATCTAGAGTTTCTTTTGTCCGCGGCTACAAGAAACCTTTCAACAAGGTTGACCCAGCTAGCTAGGGAAGGAAGAATTCATCATCATCCAAAGGATGTAGCAAAGACATGATCAAATATTATAAGGAGACTTGCATTCTGAGAAATAGATGCAGGTGGGGATCGTCAACCAGACAGTAACAAACTCAGTAAAGTTTCACGAGAGTACTGGGTTCAAGTCGATAGCATAATCTGGCATGTACAACCACCAATAAAAAGCCACAAGGATGATTCCTTTAATGAGATCTACAATTTCTAGCTTACTAGCACTCCAATTTGTATAATTTGTATTGATTATCAAGTAGAATAAGAGACCTAAGATAAACTAAAAAAATGGCATCTTTAATTCAAGATAGCTTTTCAAGAATACAAATTTTCATCGAGCTCTAACGGAGCTTATAGAGAGGAAGATGACGAATCCAGAAATAGAGGAGATAAAATTTATATCATCCCACTAATTTATGGCAAAAGAAGCAGAATTAAATTTGAAATTTGAAATCTAAATAAAAACACTAAAATATGTGCATAAAGATTAAATTTGAAATTTACCAGAGACAAAAATGCAAAAAAAAAAACAAAAAAAAAAAAAAAAAAAACAAAAATCCAACAATAATTACTCTACTCAACAATGTATTGCAGAACCCCAGTCGAATAGTTTGGTTGCTTCAAGAGAAGATCGAACAATACTTACTCTACTCAACAATAACTACTCACTTTCATCTGCTATACTTTATCAGTAGCATTTAACTATCGGAGAATTTAGGTTACAGTAACTCACAAGCAAGAAAACGATAGAGTACTAGAATTCAAGGCTACACCTTAGGACACTTGTAGGTGTGATGCCCCTTGTCGCCACATTTGCCGCATGCGTCTGTCTTCTTTGCTTTCCTGTATTTCTTCCCCTTGTTGGGTGGAACATTCCTCTTGCCGCTAAGTGTAGTTTCACCTTTATTTGTACTCAAAACACTTTTTCTTCTGCTTCAGAAAAGCATTCTTGACTAAAATGTGATCCCTTAGCTCATCATAGCTAATAAATTCCTAAAGGAATTCCATGCAACCGTCCTTCCTTGCTTTGGTGAGATTTAACAATGAATTAGGCGTTTTTCCCGAGTGAGACTCCAATGTATTGAGAGACTAATCTCTCCACATCGTCATGTATCTCCTTCAAGTGAAGCGCCAGAGAGATGATGGGATATTTATTGATCTGAAACTACTTAATAAAAAATAATATCAAATAAAAAATAAAAATCACAGTATATAAAGCAAAAAGAAAAGAGTTTAGCCTCATGATGGAGGGGCCCTGGGCACTGTCCCAAGAATTATTTACCCCCTCTCGTGCAGGGCTTCATAGCAATGATTCCATAAATACGACGACTCTCGGTCAGGTGACCACCTTCTCGGACTTCAAGAAGGCTTTAAGATTTCTTCTAAACTTTTAGAGAACCAGCAGAGAGCAAAAACTTTAAAGAAGAAGAAATTTTCAGAAGAGAGAGATAGAGAAGTATCTCACTTGTTATATCTTTTGCACTTTGTAGAAAGTGAATTTATAGGCTCTGTAAGTGAACCACTTTAGAACGTGGTCAAAATTTAGATCCATATTATTAGATTTAGATCCTATTAATCTGCTAGAAATCCGCTATGTTAGCTCCACGTTTGACCACGTTTTAAAATATGTTTGCGATGTGTCGTTCCGAATTTGCTTCTCCGAGGCAGATCCCGAGTTTGCATTGCTCCGAGTTCACAGTCCGTTGTTGCATCGTATCATTCCCAGTCACTCCGAGATCACTCCGTTGTCGCATCATTTCCGAGATCAAGTTGCTGCTCCGAGTCCATTCGCCACGTCTCTGAGACCACTCGTGGACCAGTTGTCACACGGAGTATACATCACCAAAAATTGCTCCGAGTGTTATACAAAAGTCGAAATTCCCGAGTCCTCATTCCCATGTTGCACAACTCCGAAGTACAAAAAGTAAGATCCAAAATGTAGCAGGTCATGGAGCCAGTTGAACGTGGTTGTATTCGTGTCCGTAGATCGTGGGCACGCGCATCTCAGACCCGACCCGGCCTGGTTCGGTTCGGCGTGTGTGCTCGCATGTGGCAAGATGGCCGATGGCCCCACACCCATAATAATAGACTATAAAGAGTTGGCATTTATACTACTCAAGCTCTTTTGGCCTATCCGATGTGGGACTAAATCTTCTTCACAAAATGAGTTTTAAGTTATAAAACTCCAACAATACCCCACATAACTTAAAAATTGAAAATAACTTAAAAATTTAAACAGATGTTTAAAACCAATTTCTTGGTACCGTTATATTATGTAATAGGTGTAGTTACCTTTCGGTTTGAACGTTCTCTTAATGATAATTGTATAGATCTATGAGCGCTTGGTGGACTATGCCATGAACCAGTTCCATTAATCAGATTTTACAAAAAGCACACATAGTATAGTTGTAGAAGAATTCTGAGAGAGTTGCACTATTTATGGCCATGCGCCGATATCTTTCGTGTGTGTTACTAGGAAGCAGCCCTGATCTCATAGTCGCGACCTCACAACTACACACATATAAGTAAGTCTTGATAAGAATGCGAGTAAGTAAGCATCCTGCCTCATGGGTCTTGCACCTATTAAGAGTTTATACTCATCGTTTCTCTTGCTTTTATGCGCACTGATCGCCCTAGGGATGAGAGCAAATAAATTCAGTGCTCCTCACAATTAATCACTCATCCAGTTTGTTTCTACCCATTAAACCTCTGCGAGATTGAGTTACCACTGCAGTGATTTTTTCTTTTATGGACTTAACCCCATCCCTCTCGACAATTTTTAGGACCACTGCCCTAAACAAACTTTTGGTAAGATGATCTGTAAGATTCTTCTCAGATCTTACAAAGTCCAAGGCTATCACATGATTTTTCGTTTTATACCTCAATGATTTGTGTTGCACTTTTAAGTATCGAATCATTTTCAAATTAGCATTCACTTGATGAACTTTGTCAATAGCTGACCTGCAAACACAATGAATAGAAATAGCCAGTAATGACTTTTCCAATAAAGTAATTTCAGTTAGTAAATTTTTTAACCATTCAACTTCTATATTAGTGGTATCTAGAGCTAACATTTCTGATTCCATTGTGCTTCTAGTCATTACAGTTTGTTTAGTTATTTCTAAAAAAATTGCCCCTCCTAGAAGAAATACAAAATATGTGGTGGATTTTACATCACTGAGTCACTAATCCAATTTGCATCTAAGTAATCTTTCAGTACGGATGAAAATCCATTATAGTATAAGCCATATGCAATGGTTCCTTTAAGGTATCTCAAAACTCTCTCTAATGCAGTCCAGTCACTCTCATCAGGGTCTAAAGTGTTTCTACTCGGCCTGTTTACTGCATAAGTAATGTCAGCTCTGGTGTAATTTGTCAAAAATTCTAATGATCTTATTATTTGCATACTCCCTTTTTAGTATAGGATGACCTATATTTTTCTTAGATGTGGGTTTTGGATCATAGGGAATGAAAAACAGGTTGGCAATTTGGATTATAGAATTTCTCAAGAATTTTCTTTATATAATGTGATTGAGATAGCACATATCTATCATTATTCTTCAAGAATTTAGCATTAAGAATTAGATCAGCTTGTCTTAGATCTTTCATATCAAAGTTTTGTGATAGAAAATATTTGATATTATTTATGATTTGCATGTCGGAACCAAAAATCAAGATATCATCAACATAAAAGTATAATATCACAATGTTGTTCCTATCTACTTCATGATACACACATTCATCAGTCTAATTAATAACAAATCCATAGGATAATATGATCTCATCAAATTTTATATACCATTATTTAGGAGCTTGCTTGAGCCTATATAAAGATCTAAGTTTACACACTTTATTCTCTTGTTCAGATGCAATAAAATCCTCGAGTTGATTCATGTATTTTTTTCATCTAAATCTCTACTTAAAAATGCTTTTTAACATTTATTTGGTATATAATCTGTTTGTGAATTAAAGATAAGGCTATGAATATCCAAATGGTGATAATCCTAACTGCAGGAGAATAAACATCAAAATAATCTATATCAGATTTTTGGGTAAATCTCTTAGCAACTAGTCTAACTTTGTATTTATCCACTATACCATCAGGTCTAAGTTCCTTTTTAAATACCCATTGTACCATATCATTTTGCAGCCAGGATGAAGATCAGTATCTCCCAAGTATGATTTTGAACTATAGATTGTATTTCATTATTTATAACTTTCTTCCAAAATGGGGAGTATAATATTTCATTACATCTTTAAAAGTAGTAGGAGTGTCTTCCACTAGTAATGCATAAAAGTCTTCATGAACTCTTCTATTTGGGTTCTCTTACTTTTCCTAAGTTCAGGTTGAGTCTTTTATTCTAAATTTCTGACTTTATTAGAACTTGTTTCAGGTTGAATAAAACTTTAACCTGAATTATCTTCAATTACACCTATATTAGTTCTGGTTTTATATGAAAAGATACTTTCAAAATAATGGGCATTCCTCACTAAAACTATAGTTTCTTGGTCATGTCACTAATCTCAAAATTGATAATTAAAAACCTGTTAGCATTGCTATCTGATGCATATCCTATGAATATTCTATCTACTATCTTTGGGCCAATCTTCTTTCTCTTATTCTCAACAATCTTAACCTTTACTAGGCATTCTCACACTTTCAAGTGAACTAGATTCGGATTTCTATTCTTTCATTTTGCGTAAGGAGTTTTATCTGAATTTTTGAAAGGTATTTTATTTAGGATATGACAAGCAGCCGTGAGGGTTTCCCTCCACAAGTTCTCTGACACATCAACATTGAATTGATCATATCCATTAGTATTCTATTTTTTTCTGTGCTACTCTATTAGACTGAGGAGTATAAGGTGCAGTCATCTCATGAATAACTCTAACTTCTTCACAGAATTGTTTGAACACATTAGAACTGTACTCACCACCTCTATCTGATCTAAGTATTTTAATTTTCTTTTCTAATTGATTCTCAACCTCTACCTTATAGATTTGAATTTATTAATCATTTCACTTTAGTCTTAATGAGGTAGAGGTTATAATACTTTGAACGGTCGTCTATGAAGTCACAAAATATTTGTTGCCTCCTCTAGATATTCTTCTAGAATCATAAACATCACTATGAATGAGTTTTAAAGTTTCAAAATCTCTATCAATAGTTTCAAAAGGTTTCTTAGTTTAGCTTCTAACAGAATTCACATTTGTCATTATTTTTGATGATTAGCTTGGGAATCAAATTGAGATGCATCATTCTTTTAATTGAGTTGTAATTCACATGTCCCAAGCACTGATGCCAAGTCACGGAGGGTTCAACATTCAGAGTTATTGGAGATGCAAGAGTAGAATTTTTGACATTTAATTTAAATAAGCCATCACATAGGAATCATTTTCTAATAAAGTTCAAACCCTTAGTTATTACAAATTAATTTGATTCAAATGCAGGTTAGTAGCCTTGTTGGACTAATAGATATCCACTAATTAGATTTCTCTTAATCTCGCGTATGGTGGACATCCTGCAGAGCTAAAGTCTTCTCAGATGTCAGCTTTAAGTTGATTCAGCCTATTCTGAGAACAGGAGCCGCAACATTTGTTTTCATGATCATAGTTCCTCTACCTGAGACCTGATAGGTGAAAAACAAGGATTGATCAGAGCAGACATGTATGCTAACTCTAGTGCAATCCGCCAATCATTTACTGGTAAGGTCAAGTTCACTCCAAGGGTGATGAGTACTGACCTGAAAGCAGTGTCAGGAGAACTGAAAGTTAGCATATTAACTTGGAATTTGGGTGTCGTAGTTCTCCTTTCCTAGATTTGGGTGGCTCAGTCTTCTGGTAGAAGTAGTCCTTAGCTAGATGATTGGTCCAACTACAAACAAAGCAGGCATGCCCTTCAGCTTCTTCTCTCTTCTAAAAGTTGTTGTGGTGAAAAATTTTCTCTTGAAAGTTTATTCTGGTTTTGGTGAAAAGGGCGCTTCTTAATTTTGAACATGGATTTAAAGTCACTATTGGTCTTTGATTCTACATTATTCACTTTAGGTTTTGATTCAGATTTGGCTTTCTCTATCAACTTATATTATTCTTCAATTCTAATTGAGTTCAGCACTTGGATGAGGGTAAGATCTCCTTGGATATGACTAAGTGTTTTTACAAAATCTGTTCAAGTATCAGGTAATTTATCTATGAGGCAAGCAATTGAAATGTCATATAATGGGTAACTCTATTAGTTTTAAGCTGTTGCACTAAGTTCTTAAATACATGAATTTATTCATTCAATGATTTTGAATCAAAGGGAAAAGAGTTTAGCTTAATGATCGAGGCGTGTTGGGTACTATCCCAAAAATCCTATTGCCCCCTCATGCAGGGCTTTTGCAGTAATGATTCCGAAGATATAATGACCCTCGGTCAGGGAACATCCTTCTCGTCGGCACGAACGTCAAAAAGGCTTTGCGAATTCTTCTTAAACTTTCAAGGAACCAGCTGAGAACAAAAATTCTAAAAGACATTGGATAAGTATCTCAATTGTTGTATCTTCTACACTCTACAGAAGGTGAATTTATAGGCTCTATAAAAGAACCGTCTTTAGAATGTGATCAAAATCTAGATCTATTAGCTTTAGATCCTATTAATCCGCTGGAGACCCCTTACTTTAGCTTCACGTTTGACCGCGTTTAGAATATGTTCGCGATGTGTCATTCTGAGTTTGCTTCTTCAAAGCAGATCCTGAATGAGCATTGTTCCGAGTTCACAGTTGTTCGAAAGGAGTAATTGAATTGAGCAAGAGTTTAGAGTAAACCGTTCATGTCCATATACTGTTTATCAAACTTTGAATATGTATGAAGATTTACTTTACTCCTTCGAATCACCGTTCGTAGCACAAGCTATAACGGGTCGTACCCGCAGGAAGGACTAGCAATGGAAGCGTTCACGATTTTTATGTTGAAGTTTTTGAAAAGAAAAACGAAAGTTCTTCTTTGTTTAAAAATGAAAAACAAAATAAGGTAGAAAGAGAGTGAAGAATTTTGTAGAGCTTTGTTAAGAAAAGGAAAACGGAATGGAAAAACGAAATGAAAGATGGTATAGAAAAACTGTGATGTTGGAAAAAAGATAGTTTTTAGAAAGGAGTTTTGAAATTCAGCTAAGAGAAAGCCATGACTAACTAGCATTCTTCACTACTAACTTACTAAGCTCGTTGGGTGATTCATGCCTCATGTAGATTCATTGGCAATAGTACATCTTTCTTTATCACATCAATGTTGTCCCAAATTGAGGTTGTGTTCTCATCTAGGCTTGGCTAGGTGGCCTCCTTGGATCATTGGCTCTCAATAGATTCTCAATAATGGAACATAGGTATTCACACTTAGGTATGCTAAATAAGAATGTAAGATTCATTAGTCCATCAAAGTTATAACAAGCTAGCATGAAATAAGAAACTTATACCATAGGAATTAGCATACTAAAGTGATCCATCTTCATATTCCATCAAGGCACTTGTTCAAGACACAAGGCTCTAAATGAGGCACACATGAATCATATGGAGGTGATACAAAGCATTCACTAGCATTGAAACACTACTCATCATTATTGGAAATAAAAGACTTGTTAATTACAAGACTTAGAAATAAAAACATTCAATAATTCATATGAGTTAGAAATCACCCAAGAGTTAGTAGTTAGTAGTGACAGAAGTTAGTTAGTCATGTTAGTGAGTTAGTTAGCCATAGAAAATAAAAACAAGCAAGAATACATGGTAGAAAGGAAATGCAAGAAAATAAGAACTTGAAAGTAATGCAATAGAATAAGAAAAAACTTGAGGAAGGAAAGCTTGAGCCCATGTATTGAGTTGTCACTTCTTCAATTACAAAGATCTCTCACCCTCACTCTCTCTTTTCTGGATCTAGAAGGAGAAAATAAAAATTACACAAGAAAACTAAAGAGAGCTTAAAGAAATCCTAACAATTTCCATAAATAAAATGCTATTCTCTCCTCTCTTTTTACAGAGGCCTTGGGGGTCTATTTATAGGCTTCAGGAGAAGATCACGTCCCACCACAGCCATAGGATCAAACGCTTAATCAACGGCCAAGGAAGTGTCGCGGATCCGCGGCCAGGGCCGCGTTTCCTGTTGGTCCCGAGATGATGCCAATTGTAAGATCTAGAATATACGTCAACACTCAAACAAAAATATTAGCGTTACACAAATAAAGTACTTGCAATAAAAGGAAATTAAATCTCAGAAAGTAAAGCAAACGCAAACACAAGAGATTTATTCTGGTTCGGTCCTCGTGACCTACATCCAGTCCCCAAGCCACCCGCTTGAGATTTTCCTTTATCCTTTGACTTTGTACACCCAAAATCAACACCTTGCACACCACTTGATAAATCCCCTTTGCCAAATGTGTACAACTCTTCTTACAACCAAGAAGACCACAACACCTTGTACAAAACTCTCTTCAACCCGAAGACGCTCTTGTACGATGCTCCCTTTGAGTGATTACAAACTTTCCTATAAGCCTTGAATCTGTATGTGATCGTGGACAAGGGCTATTATAGGTGGACTCTCAGAAATCTTCACTATAGAGTAGGAATTTGAATGAAGAACTGAAAGTGGGAAACAGTTTTCTAAAATGAGATTTTTTCAACAGAGTTTTTGGGCAGAAAACTATTGATTTGATTTGGTGTTTTTAGCCTAGGACAACATCTCTATTTATAGGTGAAATCTATAGTCAGTTAGGGTAGTTACCAGGACAAATTTGAATTTTGAAACGTTGGATAAAAATACCAGAATTCAATAACTGTACAACAGTTACAAACTGCTATAAGTCGATTACTGGTTGGGGGTTAGTCGACTAGTATAGGCAAATTTGACTAGGTTAGTCGACTAATTTTGGGTATAAGTCGACTACATAAAACTGAAACAGATATGCAAGTTCCTGGAAAGTATAATTAGTCGACCAGCAGGAATTATAAGTCGACTACAACATGTATTAGTTGACTAGTCATTTTGATAAGTCGACTAACAACCCTATTAGTCTGCTAATAGGAAGGGTCAAGTTTGCTAATAGGAAGGGTCAAGTCTACTATTGATTTGAATTGGTGTTTTTAGCCTAGGACAACATCCCTATTTATAGGTGAAATCTATAGTCAGTTAGGGTAGTTATCAAGACAAATTTGAATTTTAAAAACGTTGAATAAAAACACCAGAATTCAATAACTATACAACAATTACAAATTGCTATAAGTCGACTAGTGGTTGGGGGTTAGTCGACTAGTATAGGTAAATTTGACTGGGTTAGTCGACTAATCTTGGGTATAAGTCGACTACATAAGACTAAAACAGATATGTAAGTTTCTAGAAACTATAATTAGTCGACCAGCAGGAATTTTAAGTCGACTGCAACATGTATTAGTCTACTAGTCATTTTGATAAGTCGACTAACAACCCTATTAGTCTGCTAATAGGAAGGGTCAAGTCTGCTAATAGCAAGGGTCAAGTCTATTAATAGGAAGGGACAGTCTACTAATAGGTGATCAAGTCTACTAATAGGAAGGGTCAAGTCTACTAATAAACTAATGATGTGTATGTGTGTTTCAAGGCTTTTAACATACTATTAAACATTACAATACACATCAATAGCAACTCTCATTGGGAAGCCTTGATCATGTAGAACTCTTGAATAGGCTTGTGCAAAAGAGCTCCATTGAAATGACTTCACAAATGTATCATCAAAAGCAAGTTCCAACATTCTCCCCCTTTTTGATGATGACACTTTGTGTGCACGAATAATCCCCTGCAGAAAATATATTATATGTTTTCTTCTTGCAGAAAATATGTTCTCCCCCTGCAGAAAACAGGTTATAGAAAAACATGTGTTCTCCCCCTACAAAAATTATATTATAACAATATATATAAAAAATGTTCTGAAATATTTTTCTTATCAAACTTCTTATATAGTACCTGAAAGATAGACATTAGAATGGTACCAATTATTAGAAGATCAAAGCATTAACCTTTAGGAGACCAAACCCAATTTGAATTTGATTTTCATCTGTTATTATACACATAATTGCATGAATTACATATATCATATATGTTTGATGCAATATAAGTATTTTTACCAACAATGCTTATGTTTTTAGGAATCCATATGAACTTGTTCTTGATTCTTTTTGAAATAATATTAGTATTTCTTTTCACAAAAGAATTATATGGATTACTAACATATGTAGATTTTTCAAAAAATCCAAGACCATAATAATTATGTGATATCTTTTGACATGATAACAAATCATTCAACTTTTCTTTTCCTTGATTAAATTTAGTCACATTTTTCAAAATCTCTTCATACTTCATTTTGAAAATTGATATGTCTTTATCTAAAACTGAAATTCTTTCATTTAAAGACATAATTTCTCTTTTCAATAAAACATTATTTTGTAATAAATTCTCATTATCCGTTTTTAATTATGATATCACTTTTTCAAAATCATTTTTTTGAGAATTTAAAGAAGAAATTTGAGAAGCATAACAAGAATTTTCTTTGAAAAGTTTTTTATTTTCTTTTGTCAAAACTTTATTCTTTATCTTTTCATTCTTAAGATCATTGTATAATTCTTGAATGCATCTAAGAGTTCAAAAAATTGTACCTCATCTTCTTCAAGAGCCATGTAACAAATGTTGACATGTTCAGTGGTTTCTTCTTCATCAGAGGAAGAGGAATCACTATTTCCCATGAAGCTTAGTAGTCTTTCTTCTTCTGAACTTTTTGCTCTTGAATTTACCTTTGTTTTTGAGCAAAGGGCAATCCTTTTTCATATGGCCTGTTTTATTACAATTAAAACATTTAAACTTACCTTGCTTCAAGAACTTTCTGAACTTTCTTGAAAGCATTGTCATCTCCTCTTCATCGTTATCTGAATTGTACGAGTCTGAGGATGCATGGAAGGCAAGTTCTTTCGTCTTTGAGAGAGATTGTTGTTCATCCTTCTTTCTGTCTTCGAGTTGCACTTCATATTCCATTAGATTACCAATAAGGTTTTCTAACGATATTGTTGAGAGATCATTCGCTTCTTCTACTTCAGTTGTCTTCTTCTCCCAATTTGGTGTGAGTGCGTGAAGGATCTTGCGAACTTTTTCGACTTAGGTGTATTCCTTTCCAAGGGATGCTAAGAAATTGGTTATGTCGGTGAATCTTGTAACCATTTCTGAGATGGTTTCATTCTCCTTCATTTTGAAAAGTTCAAACCTGTGGACAAGAACAGAAATTTTAGATTCCTTAACTTTATCTGTGCCTTCATGTGTTACATGTAGAGTGTGCCATATTCGATTTGCAGAAGTGGCTGTTGACACACGGTTGAATTCTTCTTTGTTTAAGGCACGGAATAAAGCATTCATCGCTTTGGCATCAAGGTTCGCATTCTTCTTTTGATCATCACTCCAAGAGGTGTAGTTGATTGTCGGTTTAGTGTACGGTGCTTCTACTATGTTCCAAAGTTCATAGTTGAGCGATTACAAGTAGATCTTCATTCTACACTTCCAATAGTTGTAGTTGGATCCGTCAAATAGCAGTGGACGTTGTGTAGAATGTCCTTCTTTGAATTGTGACAAAGGGAACTCCGTTGCCATCCTTGTATGTTGTTGACTGGATATACAGGGCTCTGATACCAATTGTTGGTCCTGAGATGATGCCAATTGTAAGATCTAGAATATATGTCAACACTCAAACAAAAATATTAGCGTTACAGAAATAAAGTACTCGCAATAAAAGAAAATTAAATCTTAGAAAGTAAAGCAAACGCAAACACAAGAGATTTATCCTGGTTCGGTCCTCGTGACCTACATCCAGTCCCCAAGCCACCCGCTTGAGATTTTCCTTTATCCTTTGACTTTGTACACCCAAAATCAACACCTTGCACACTACTTGCAAATCCCTATTGCCAAATGTGTACAACTCTTCTTACAACCAAGCAGACCACAACACCTTATACAAACTCTCTTCAACCCGAAGACGCTCTTGTACAATGCTCCTCTTTGAGTGATTACAAACTTTCCTATAAGCCTTGAATATGTATGTGATCGTGGACAAGGGCTATTATAGGTGGACTCTCAGAAATCTTCACTATAGAGTAGGAATTTGAATGAATTACTGAAAGTAGGAAACAGTTTTCTGAAATGAGATTTATTCAATAGAGTTTTTGGGCAGAAAACTATTGATTTGATTTGGTGTTTTTAGCCTAGGACAACATCCCTATTTATAGGTGAAATCTATAGTCAGTTAGGGTAGTTACCAGAATAAATTTGAATTTTAAAACGTTGGATAAAAATACCAGAATTCAATAACTGTACAACGTTACAAACTGCTATAAGTCGACTACTGGTTGGGGGTTAGTCGACTAGTATACGCAAATTTGACTAGGTTAGTCGACTAATCTTGGGTATAAGTCGACTACATAAGACTGAAACAGATATGCAAGTTCCTAGAAAGTATAATTAGTCGACCAACAGGAATTATAAGTCGACTACAACATGTATTAGTTGACTAGTCATTTTGATAAGTCGACTAACAACCCTATTAGTCTGCTAATAGGGCTAATAGGAAGGGTCAAGTCTACTAATAGGTGATCAAGTCTACTAATAGGAAGGGTCAAGTCTACTAATAAACTAATGATGTGTATGTGTGTTTCAAGGCTTTTAACATACTATTAACCATTACAATACACATCAATAGCAACTCTCTTTGGGAAGTCTTGATCATGTAGAACTCTTGAATAGGCTTGTGCAAAAGAGCTCCATTGAAATGACACACAAATGTATCATCAAGTTCCAACATTTTCGTGGCAGAGTCTTGGCCGTTGTGCCAACAAATTTTCTGACATTCATTTGTGTTACGTGTGCCCAGTTGGAGCTTCTAAAAGTTAGAGAATATACTCTGGATCATTTTAGAATTGGGCTTCATGGTTGTGGGCTCCTAAAAATACCTTTAATTCCTCAAAAATCCCAAGATTTGGGCCTTCTTCTCCATTTAATTAATGGACCTGAAAAATAAGAAAGAAAAGCAATAAAAATCCTATTTTTATTAACATAAAGCACGGTGGGGTAGTATAAAATGATGTAAAAATGAACTCCAATCACACCCCCATACCTAGCTTTGCTCGTCCCTGAGCAAAATAAGCAAAGAAAAAGAGAAAAACCTTAACTAAATTATTACACCACTTTCGTAGGTCACACGATTGCACTGAGCTTGTGCAACAAGCCGTTAAACCTCTAGGTTACCCTAGAGGAGGAGTGTTGTCTCCTGAGGGTTTTCAGCGGATTGCATCCACAAAATTCAAAGTGAAAGAAAATGTTAGTGATTTTTCAAAAAAGAAAGAAAAAAGTTTATGATCCATTTTTTAAAGAATTTCGGTGATCTTTTGGTTTCAGTTTACCCTAAACTTTTCCTCCTTTTTTATAATGTAGTAGTAAAAATCTGACCCCATCAAGGATGTTGACACGCGTCCCCCACCTCCAAACTCTTTGAGGTACATCAGAGCTCTCCTCTGAAAGTCCATGTTGTTCTCGACCTCCTCTAGATCCCTTTTACTCTAAGGATTCCTACGCTCTAAAAACTTTAGCTCTAAGCCAAGAAGCTCCAACAATAGTCCACCCTCGATCTCCGCCGACAATTATGCAGCGTTATAATCCCTCACGATCATAACGTGTAACACCACTCAGCGCGGATAGTTATGGACAATGAAGGATTTTCTTGCATGCAATTCTAACAGGTCAGCATCACTAATCGCAGCCATTACAATAAATCGACATAAGCAAATCGTGCAGTTACGAAGATCTCGCCCCCACTAACAGCTCAATCATGTATAAGTAACCCTCGTCTTCCAATGAGGAGGGGTCTTCTTACGACTTCTGGGATGACTTCTGAGACTTCAAGGGGACTTCTAAACCTTCAACCATCTCCAATTGAGACACCCAACACATTCCTATAATTCTTGTAAAGTGAGAATTATAATGAACTTCTCCACCTCCCCGTGGTTTTTTCCAATTAAAGATTTTCGCATAAAATTTTGTGTCCCTTTCTTCTTTGATTGTGTTTTATTGACGTGCACTTCCCCATCCCTGTTCTTTCTTGTGGTAAGGATCAATCATAATGTAGGAGAGTGAAATTAGGAAATCAGGTTCAACCAAAGCTCATAAGCAAGCCCCGGTTGGCCGGGCAAACCAACTGAAGACAGCGAGCGACCGCCTGATAAAGACCAAAAGAGGAGAACCAGGTGCCAGTCAAAGACCAGACCAGTCGATCGAGCAATAGCAAGCACAAGACCATAGAGCTTATTCTCAAAGCCGGTCGACCGCTCGGTCGACCGGCCATGCCAGGCAGAGCCAGCGGTTACCGCCCAACAAATTTCTGCTAGATTCTGAGTTTAATTTTGATTTTTTTTTAGGTCTGAATTAAACTCTAATTGATTTTATGCTTCTTTATTTTGATTTAAATTACCTAGATAGATTAGGACTCTTTTATTCTTTTATTTTCTTTTAGAAATAAGGTATAGTTTCCTAGTAGGAGTAGTACTCTTTGTAAGCCTATATAAATGCTCTTGTATCCTTTATTTTGTAATCATTTTTTTAAGCAATTATTCAACTAAAACTGAGTTTATCTCTCTTATTGCTCGTTGATTTGATTTGTTATCCTTTGATCATGGATTCGAGTGAATCGCTCGTGGATTTGCGTGTTGTGTTTGTGTATTCAAGCATAACTCTACCTGAAGGTTCCCTCCAGGGTTCTATAGTGCTAGAACGAGATCTAGCTGGCATCGTTCGCTTCCTCACTCCACGTCAATTAGTATCAGAGCTTCAATAACTTTTCGACAATGGCAAGAGAGGAGATGGATTGCAAGGCCTTTCCACAAGGATAGGCACTGCTGAAAGAAGGGACCACATCATTAAATCTACCTTGGATCGTATAGACCAAGTGATCAAAAGGATGTCCTTGAACATTGGTGATTGAAACCTAACTGATGGTATGTACCGAAGCGGGCATGGTTATCAGTCAAAACAATCACTATTATATTAACCACCACCACATCATTCACCACCAAGGTACACTCTACAACGTTCTCAATTTACTGAATTTTTCTATGAAGAGGAATTACGACGTCCCAATTATCAATACAATGATGATTATTAAAATCAAAGGATTGTCCATGGAAGGCGAAGATGGTTCTCTAATCCTTACCCTAATAGAAGAGGTGGATTCACTAAACCTAATAGGAGAGATAGGATTCCTAATTTTATCCGTGATGAAGGAAGAGGATACTCAAATATTGATGAGTTGGGATCCTTCTTTCGATGGGAATCTTGATGTTAAGTCAATATTGCTTTGGATTGAGGAAATTACTAATTCATTTGACATGGAGTATATTCCTATGGAAGATTATGTCGAGTTTGTGGCTCATAAACTTAATTGTGTAGGATCTAAAAATTATGTCAACATAACAATAGAACAAAGATAATTAGCGTTAAATAAAATAACTTACAAGAAAGGAAATAAATCTCAGAAAATAATGCAAACGCAAAAACAAAAGATTTTATCCTGGTTCGGTCCTCGTGACCGACATCAAGTCCCCAAGCAAACTCGCTTGAGATTTTCCTTTTCCTTGTTTTGTACACCCAAAACAAACACCTTGTATACCACATGATAAATCTCCTTTATCAAATGTATACAACTCTTCTAACACCAAGAAGACAACACCTTGTACAATTTCTCTTCAACCTGAAGACTCTCTTGTACAATCTTTCTCTTTGAGTAATTACAATCAATCCTATAAGCCTTGGAACTGTATGTGATCATGAATAAGGTTCCTTATAGGTGGACTCTCAGAATTCTTACAAGAGGATTAGAATTTATGTGAAGAAATGAAAGTGGAATTAGTTTTCTGAAAAATAGAATTTTCAACAAAGTTTGGACAGAAAACTAATGATATGAATTGGTGTAAACAACTTAGGACAGCATCCCTATTTATCGGTAAAATCTATATTCAGTTAGGGAAGTTATCAACTTGAATTTGAATGTTAAAACGTTGGATAAAACATAAGAAATCAATAACTGTTTAACAGTCAGAAACTATTATAAGTCGACTAGGGGAAGGAGGTAAGTCGACTAGTATATGATATTTTGACTGGGTTAATCGACTTAAAAAAGGAGTAAGTTGACTACATGAAGACTGATACAAATGATAACTTTCTAAAAACTACAATTAGTCGACTAGCAGAATTTATAAGTCGACTACATTAAGGATTAGTTGACTAAAATATTTATAAGTCGACTAATGCTGCTAACAGTCAAAAAATAGAAAGTTGATATCTTTTCAAGACAATACTTAGTCGACTATAGGAATTTTATAAGTCGACTAGACAAGGTATTAGTCGACTACAAGAGGGGTCAAGTCGACTAATAGGAAGGGTCAAGTCTACTAATAGGAAGGATCAAGTCTACTAATAGGACTATTTTGTGTGTGATCAAGGCTTTTAATAAATATCTAAAAAATACACAAAAATAGTACAAATTACATTTGTTATCATCAAAAATAAGTTCCAACATTCTCCCCCTTTTTGATGATGACAATATATATGCACAAGCTCCCCCTATAGAGAAATTCCCCCTGCAGAAAAGAGGTTATCACAAATATGTATTCTCCCCTTGCATAAAATGGGTTATAACAAATATAGATAACACTTGTTCTCTCCCTGCATCATAGCATACATATGATATATTTTTCAAGTATTAGAAATAACTTATATGATCAAGTATTCTCTTTTCTTTGTATGGTACTTATAAGATAAAACTTTGTTAATGGCATCAATCATAGCATGATCAAAATATTAACCTTTAAGAATTCAAACCTAATTTGAATTTAGTTTCCATCTGTTAGTATAAACATAATTGCATGAATTACATATATAATGTATATATGATGCAATATAAGTATTTTTATCCATATTATTTAGATTTTTAGGAATCCAAATATATTTAAACTTTGATCTCATGGTCTTCTTAACAGAAGAATTATCATTATTTTTTTTTGTAAACATATGTAGTTCTTTCAACATTATTTTTTGAACAACCAAGACCAATATCTTTTGAAAATCCAAGTCCATAATGATTATATGAAACCTTTTGATATGACAATATATCATTTAAATTTTCTTTTCCTTTATTAAACTTTGTCACTTTATTCAAAGTTATTCATATTTATCTTTGAAACTTGTCATGTCTTTATCTAAAACAGAAATTCTTTCATTTAAAGACTTAGCTTCTCTTTTAAGCAAAATATTTTCTTTTAAGAAATTCTCATTTTTTTTTTCAATGAAGATATAACTTTTTCAAAATCATCTTTTTGAGAATTTATAGAAGAAATTTGAGAATCATAAACAACATTTTCTTTAATGAGTCTTTCATTTTCCTTTGATAAAACTTTATTTTTCATCTTTTCATTCTTGAGATCATTATCTAACACATGAAATGCATCAAGAGTTCAGTATATTGTACCTCATCTTCTTCTTGAGCCATAAAGCAAATGTTGGCATGTTCAGTAGTTTCTTCTTCGTCAAAAGAAGAGGAATCACTATTTTCTCATGATGCTTGATCTTTTTCTTTTTGAACTTTTTTCTCTTGAATTTACCTTTGTTTTTGAGTAATGGGCAATCCTTCTTCATATGACCTATTTTATTACAATTAAAACATTTAAACTTATCTTACTTCAAGAACTTTCTGAATTTTCTTGAGAGTATTGCCATCTCCACTTCATCATCATCTGAATTGTCTATGTCTGAGGATGTATGGATGCCAAGTACTTTATTCTAGGATAGAGGTTGTTGTTCATCCTTTTTTCGCTCTTCAAGTTGCACTTCATATGCCATTAAATTACCAATAAGATTTTCTACTGACATAGATGAGAGATCATTTGCTTCTTCTATTGCAGTGGTCTTCTTCTCCCAATCTGATGTGAGTGCACGAAGAACCTTTCTAACTTTTTTGACTTGAGTGTACTCCTGTCCAAGGGATGCTAAGAAATTCGTAATGTCGGTGAACCTTGTAATCATTTCTGGAATTGTTTCGTTCACCTTCATTTTGAAGAGTTCAAACCTGTGAACAAGAACAGAAATTTTAGATTCTTTAACCTTATTTGTACCTTCATGGTTACCTATAGAAACTGCCATTTTGATTTGCTGATCTGGCTGTTGACACGCGATTGAATCTTCTTTTTTCAAGGTACAGAAAAGCGAGTCCATTGCTTTGGCATCAAGGTTTTCTTTTGTTCTTCACTCCATACACTGTAATTTGTGGTTGGCTTGGTGTACGTTGCTTCTACTATGTTCCATAGTTCGTAGTTGAGTGATTGCAAGTAGATCTTCGTTCTATACTTCAATAGTTGTAATTGGACCCATTAAATAGTGGTGGACGTTATGTAGAATGTCCTTCTCTGAATTGTGATAAAGGAAACTCCATTGCGATCTTTGTAGGGTCTTGACCGGGTATGCAGGGTATTGGTAGTGTGCGCTGGGCTCTGATACTAATCGTACGATCTAAAAATTATGTCAACACAGTACTAGAACAAAGATAATTAGCGTTAAATAAAATAACTTGCAAGAAAGGAAATAAATCTCAGAAAATAACACAAATGTAAACACTAGAGATTTTATCCTGGTTCGGTCCTCGTGACCTACATCTAGTCCCCAAGCAACCCGCTTGAGATTTTCCTTTTCCTTGATTTTGTACACCCAAAACCAACACCTTGTACACCACTTGACAAATCCCCTTTGCCAAATGTGTACAACTCTTCTTAACACCAAGAAGACAACAACACCTTGTACAATTTCTCTTCAACTTGAAGACTCTCTTGTACAATCTTTCTCTTTGAATAATTACAATCAATTCTATAAGCCTTGGAACTGTATGTGATCGTGAATAAGGTTTCTTATAGGTGGACTCTCAGAATTCTTCACTAGAGGATTGGAATTTGTGTGAAGAAATGAAAGTAAAATTAGTTTTCTGAAAAATAGAATTTTTCAACAGAGTTTGGACAGAAAACTGATGATATGAATTGGTGTAAACAACTTAGGACAACATCCCTATTTATAGGTGAAATCTATAGTCAGTTAGGGAAGTTATCAACTTGAATTTAAATATTAAAATGTTGGATAAAACACCAGAAATTAATAACTGTTCAATAGTCAAAAATTGTTATAAGTCGACTAGGGGAAGGAGGTAAGTCGACTAGTATATGATATTTCGGCTGGGTTAGTCGACTAATAAAAGAAGTAAGTCGACTACATGAAAACTGATACAAATGATAACTTTCTGAAAACTATGATTAGTCGACCAGCAGAATTTATAAGTCGACTACATTAAGGATTGTCGACTAACAATATTTATAAGTCGACTAATGCTGCTAACAGTCAAAAAATAGAAAGTTGATATCTTTTCAAGACAATGCTTAGTCGACTATAGGACTTTTATAATTCGATTAGACAAGGTATTAGTTGACTACAAGAGGGATCAAGTCGACTAATAGAAAGGATCAAGTCTACTAATAGGATTATTTTGTGTGTGATCAAGACTTTTAACAAATATCTAAAAAATACACAAAAATAGTACAAATTACATTTGTTATCATCAAAGATAAGTTCCAACAAATTGAAGGACAACGGCATGGTGGAATCAATTGCAAAATATTCGCATGTACCAAGGTAAACCACCCATAAGAACTTAGCGGCGGATGAAAAGAATTTACAAGCCCGTTGTCTTGCTTTGGAGGAAGAAGAGATGAAGATTTGACCTAAAATGTTAATTAGATTTTATTGGTTAAACGCGACAACGGAGCCACATCAGCAACCACCAGTTGAAGAGAAGTAAACCAAGAGAAATTCATCAAATCTTCAAGCTGCCATCAGCAAAGCACAATCTCTCGATGAAGTCACGAAGCCTATGCTACCTATTCCTAGTCCAAAGGAACAGAGGTCACAACTCATGCCCGTATGCAATCAAGTCGAATTCTTCGTGGCACCAAAGGAAGTAGAGCAAAGCTTTCTTTAGAAGAAGTTTCTCCAACTATTGAAATTTTGAGGAGGTCAACAACCACTGGAAGAGTGCAAAGAAGTTGGGCACGACAAGATTTTTGAAGTATTACCACCTGTGGAAGATATCCCGCATCATGGTATGGTTATTTTTCATGATTTTGAAAATCTTTTCTAGCATAATAAGTCTGCTCAAGAGTACAACGTTTAACGTTTATTGATTAGAACTTGAGGATGAGATTCTTTGAAGAGAGAGGGATTGTTGTAGTAGAGAGGAGCTAAGAAATCAGGTTGAACCAAGGCTCAGAAGCAAGCCCCGATCGACCAAGAAAACCAATTGAAGACAGCGATCGACCGCCCGATCGACCACTAACAAAAACCACACGAGGAGAACCAGGTTCATGTCACCCAGTCGACCACCCAGCCGACCGAGCAGTAGTAGCGCATGACCAGAGAGCTTATTCTCAAAGCTGATCGACTGACCATGCTGAGCAGACCAACGGTCGATCGCCCGATCGACCGCCCGACAAATTTATGCTGGATTCTGAGTTTAATTAGAATTTTATTTTTCGGTCTGATTTGAACTCTTATTGATTTTCTATTTCTTTATTTTAAATATAGATTACCGAGATAGAATAGAATTCTTTTAATTCTTTTTGTTTTGTTTTAGAAATAGGATATAGTTTTCTAGTCGGAGTAATGCTCTTTGTAAGCCTATAAAGGCCCTTGTATCTTTTATTTTGTAATCATCTTTTTTCAAATAATTATTCAACTAAAGTTAAGTTTATCTCTCTTATTGCTCGTGGATGTGAATTGCTATCCTTCGCTCGTGGTGGATTCAAGTGAATCTCTCGTGGATTCAAGTGCTGTGTTCGTGGATTTGAGCATGATTTCTACCTGAAAGTTCTCTCCAGGGTTCGTTGGCGCTAGAATGAGATCTAGCCGGAATCATTTGTTTCTCTGCTCTGTGTCAACCGTCCAATCACTTGCGGTGAAAAATCACCACCACAAACTGGTGCTTTCATTGAGATCCGAGTCCCTATAAGATTACTCTTAAAAGGCATATAGATGGGAAAGTATACCCTGTGAAGGGGCCTGCAAAGGCGTATACCCTATGAAGGTTTCTGAACTTCTCTCATGATTTCTCTTAAAATAATAGTTGAGGTACACAATTGCTCTTTGATTAAATAGAGTATAAACAAACAATGTCAAGCATATAAAGTGAAATTTCATTAGAGGGGGTGAATAATGTAACTCTTATGGTTTTGATAATGTAATTAAACCTATAAGTTAGCTACTAATAAGTTAGATTAGTAGTGTTATCTTATTTCAGGATAAGACTACAGCTAGAGGTTAGGTAGAATTGATCAAACAATGCTATATACATATGAGGATGGAAGGAATGTTTGAAGCTCCACAAATTTCTAATTCAGCCTATAAGAGCTACTGGAGAAAGTTACATCTAGCTCCATAAGATCAAGCAATTACAAGTCATATCAAGTTAAAAAGAGCAAGATAAAGCAAAAGTACTTATATGCTACAAATTTCTCTCAAAATAGAAACAATGTAAGTAATCATATAGTGATTTTATTATCAACATAAATTTGACAGTAGTAGACTGTTACATTTCAATTTCTGGATAAAATTTTATTCTATCATCTCATCCTACCACTCTGTCTTATTTTACCAGCTCTGTCTAGAACAGGATATCTGGGAAAATTCTATCTTGTTTCTGTTCTATCTCTGGCTCTGCTCTGATTTCTGTGTCAGCAGGTTATGGCCACTCGCTTTTCATTTAGCACCACATGGGTTGTACTTTGCTTTCATCTTCTCACCTTTTGTTCCCCATATCTTGAGCTGGCTCTTTACACACAAGCGGGTTGTAGCTTGTGTCAACTTGCGGCTTAGTTATCTTTCTGAGATTTGACTATGTCTTATTGGCTGTCTTCAGCTGCTTGTCAGTACATATACTATCACACCCGCTTAGCTATTGATTAGTAGTCGTTGGATATATATTGTGGGGAGAAATAACTCTCTTCCTCACCATACAACTACTCTTTCTTCTTTAATGTATTTTCTCAGCAGCATCATTTAATGCAAAATCTTTGGCCAGCACAAGATCTCTCTTCTAGCCACATTTAATGCTCTAATGGGCATAAATTGTTGCCTCTATCTCTAATGGATGGATTTGCTTTCCTTGATGCCTGGATACTTAAATAAGGCCATGTTCCTTCAGTGAAAGCAACTACCACAGTGAAAAAAGAAAAGTAGTGAGCAAAAAAAGCAAAATCAAATTTCAAGCTGAAATCTTCATTTCCTTAAAAAGTTCGAAGAAGTTGTTGAGTCATTCATTATTCATTTAATTTCGGCAACAACCTCTCTTCAAGAAGTGTCAAGCATTCATTTCCAGAGACATTCAATTTTTATTCCATCTTTATTTCTTAGAGAATCTTGATTTTTTCATCTTTAATCATTTTTTCTCTTTATTGCTCAATATTTATTAGTGCCAATTTATTGATGATGATACTAGAAATAAGTTGATTACATAGAGTCTCCAAATGTACCTTCTATTTTGAATTAATCATTGTGCTTATATTGGTGCTCATAATTGTGTTAGAGAACAAACTCTATTGTAATTCTTGTTGTGTTGTGCCTCAAGGAAGAGGTGCTGTGAACATTCAAGATCGGGTAGTATCTTAGTGGTTAGTAAATCTAAGCTCAAGGTTGAGTATTGGTAGTTGTAATCTTGCTTCGGGAAGAAGCTGTATAGTGGATTTGCAAATCCTAGAGAGGAGACCTCTAGATGGTAAATGTAGAAAAATTTCCCAAATCACCCTAAAATTGTTGTGTTTTCCTCTACTGTTTCATTTTGCTGCATATCTGCCTTTGATCATATTTTATATGCTATATATTGTGATCTTTGTGCTCTATTGATTCTACCACTAGTCTACTTTATATTTTCTGATCTTACCTGCTAACTAGGTGATCCTACCAGCCTTACTGTCTTTTACAATTCTCTGTATTATGTGTATTTATTTTTTAATTACCCTTGACCCTATTCACCCCCTGTAGGGTCCAATAAATAGGTGAAGTGATAATCAAACACGGAATTTAAAACTTATGCAACAAAAACTAACAATTAGAGGTTTCAAAGAGTGAAACTAAATTTCCGTGAAGGGCTTTAGAACTTCTTCTCAAAATTCCTCTTTTATAAGAGTTAAGGTCAATAGCTCTTTTGGATCAGTACAAATGTGAGCACAATATCAAGTATAAATGAAAATGAGCAATAATATTAATGCAAGATATAAACAAATAGAGTTGAGTTGAGAGAGAAAGCAAGCACAAATACAAGAATATGTTTTGAGGTTCTAGCCATTTGCTCTACGTCTCCGCCTTCACCGCGTGAAGGATTTTCACTATCTCCATAAAGAAACTCCATAAAAATCTCCAATCCTCTGCACAAGAGGAGATACTAAGCCAATTGCATGAAACAATACCTCTACATAAGAGGAGGGCAAAAAGCCAAAAAAAAATGTTACAATACTTGGTGATCACAAAGATCACAAACAAGAAATCTCACAATACAAGATCCTAAAGAATAGATTTTGAAGTGATAGCTTAAGCTTTTAAGAAAATAAAAACTTTGAAAATGAAACTTGATTAGTCAATAATTCTGCATTTTATATACGACATTTTTCTGCCCGATTTTCGAATAAAACACTGCTATTATCCCGTTTTCGATCTCTTGTGTGCAGATTACAAAAGATTAGGGCAAAGGTAGAACTAAGAGCTTAATAAACCCATTTTCAGGTAATTAATCAAGATTTCTTGGATACCAAGTTAAGAGATCTTCTAGAAGATACATTGAATCCCAAAATAAAGACTATATCTGGAGATATATAGATTCAAATACACAAAATCAGATATATACAAAAGCCTCTCGAAGCGAGACGCATCCTCGGTCAAAAGATCTGATTAGTGGTTGAGGTTTTTACCTGCACACAAAATAGAAAATATCAGAACTTAAGAATAAAGAATGCAAGGTACTCAATGCTACCGCAATAGCAAGTGGCTATGCGGGTCGTGATCTACAAGGAGGGACTAGCGATGGAAGCTTTTTAATAAGTTCTCTTTTAGGTTACAAAGATTGGTTAAAGATTTTCTTTTAGTTCTTAAAAAGAAAGAAAAATAAATTACAATCAAGTTAGGAAGAAAGTGGTACATTGAGAAGATGGAAAACTGAAAAATGGATTATATACAAAAAAATTGAAAAGAGTGATAAAGGAGTTGGGTGTTGATGGTGTTGGTGATCTAAACTAAAGAATTAAAAGAAAGAAAACTAAAACTTAAAAAACTTACTTACCTCTTCGGTGCCTGCTTACCTTTGACCCGTATCAATGATGTACCTTTACTTGAAGGCGAGCAAAGTATGACAAATAGGATCTTGGCCATTCCTGTATTACACTATGAATTGAAGGGGCAAGCTACACAACCATAAAAATGGATATCCATCACCATAAGCCATCAACGGCTCTTGCAAGGCAAGGCAACTTCGAGACTGTCAGTTTCATTTGGATCCACAAACACAGAAGAGGGAAGTAAATGAAAACAAGAGTAAAGAAGAAGAAGAAACTTCGATTCGATTCAAATAACAATGAAAGAAAAGATCATTTACACTGGTGTTACCTTCAATACAAGAATGCTCTCATTCCTCCATAAAGTATCCTCTCCTCTCAGTTACATAAAGAAAATAAAAATTACATGAAAGAAAATAAAAAACCTAAGTTACAAACTACAAATTAGCCTAAATTTTACTCTCTGCTTGGTCGTTCCCTCTGGTCTCTGAAAACTCTGTATTTATAGGCAAAACCCAATGGGGGAGAGACGTTAGAAGATAGGAGAGCAAACGCTCCCCTAACTCTCTAACGAATTAGCCTAAATTCTACTCTCTTCCCTCTCCTTTTTTAATGAGCCTGCAAATAAAATAAACAATAATTAGGAAAAAATAGAGTTTATTCTATAATAAGTATGAAGATATGAGAATGAATTACAATATTAGCGACCGATCACACCCCCATGCCTATCTTTTGCTCGTCCTCGAGCAAAACAAAAAAAACTATTAGAGCACTTTCGCAAGTCACGGGATTGCACTGAGCTTGTGTAATAAGCCATTAAACCTCTAGGTTTCCCCTAGAGGACGAGTTTTTCTCGTCAGGGTTTTCAGTGGATTACACCCACAAAATCTGTAAAGAGAAAAATGTTAGTATTTTGAAAACACATTTTGAAATATTATTGTAAGTTTCAAGTAATCTATAAGTTATAGAAAAATTGAATTTTTCATTCCTAAACTTAATCTCTATTCAAAAATTTGTTACCAATCAAAGTAAGGAGTCAAATTGTATTTCTCATCTAGTCTATTACTTTACCCTAAGTCATATGCACCCTTATGACCGTGAAATTTTGACTAAGGGTTCTTTAACTCTAACTCTTATGCCTTATTTATTTTTTATTTTTATTTTTTTATTTTTGGTGGTATTATTCCTTAGTTCTATTAGGCTTTCTAATCTGCCCATGTAACGAGCCTTTAATCGGTAACTTTCAAACCAAACGGTCTTAGGGCACTGGGTAAGAAAACACCCAAAGGACTTAAGGACTCGAACAAACAAGGCAACAAAACTAAGAATTTAATTATATGAACCGCTTTTAGGTGTGAATACTTATGCTTTATGAGGCACAAATACCCAGCTTAATCAGAGGATTTTAATATATATTTTTTACTTTTTTTTCAAACTTATCTAATCATCTTTTGCATAAATATCAAGGCTTGCTTAGGTCAAAGCACCTAGCTAATCAATAATTAGATTTGTTTATCTTTCATATATATATATATATATATATATATATATATATATATATATTATATATATATATATATATATATATATATATATATATATATATATATTAATAAGGCATAAGAATCTTTGTTTTTGAACTATAAGTGTGTAAGTATATAAAATGCGCATATTTCATCAAGGCAAAGATCAAGACTAAATTACTTTGACAAATTATCTTCCTAACCTTAAAAATCAAACAAATAATCTTATTTTGACCAAGTATAAGAAATCCTAATTTTGATTTTCCTATTCCTTAAAATTGACTTAATTTCTTACAAAAAAAATGTCAAAATATTATTTCTATTTTCAAAAGTTTTTAAAAGTAAAGAAAATGTTAAATTTTTCTTTTTTCTTATAAAAAGAAAAACCTAAGTTATGTTAGAACCCTCCCCCACACTTATCTAATGCATTGTCCTCAATGTTTGAATTAATGCAAAGATGCATGAAAAAGAAGAAAGGGAGGGAAAATATTAACTTAAAGTGGTGGTTCCTGTAGGCTGTCTAAAAATCACTAAAAGACAAGACATTAAAAAGCAGATCTCTTGTACGCGCCGGAAAAGAAAGAGAAAGAAGGTCTTTACTGTAAAGTTTTCCTTGAATCAGATGAAAAGATTACAACAAAAACAACTTTTCCTTCCAGTTATAAGGGAGGGAGGATGTTGAGTCTTGAATCCTCCCTTTGTTTAATGCTGGGTTCTTCGTGTGGCGGTGGAGAGTGAATCTTGTTCTCCGTTGACCGGATGACCGTCGGGATCGTCAGGGATCTTCTCTTCGGCTGGTAGAAAGAGTAGCACAGCTCTTGTCTACCAAAACTCTCAAAGAGAAGGTAGGCAAAGAGTAGCTTGTATGCAGCAAGCTTGACGAAGAATTGAGCTCTCTCCTTTTTCTGCCGTGTCTGGTCGTCTGATTGCCGATCCTCTTATCCTCTCCCCTCTTATCGTGCCCTCGACCTCATAGCAAACGAGTCTATTTATAGAGGTCCTAGGGGGTGAACGTGCCCCCTAAAAATGCTCCACGATGAGGGGCTAACCTCCCCGCTATGTGGGCGACGACTGGCCCCATAACCAGGGCGGTTATAACTGAGACGCGGGTTTCAGCCCACGCGCCTTGAGGTTGGGGCGCGGGTGTCGAGCCCATGCGCCTTGATGCTGAGACGCGGGTGTCGAGCCCACGCGCCTTGATGCTGAGACGCGGGTGTCGAGCCCTTGCGTCTAGAACTTGAGACTCTGCTTTTTAATGGCTTGTCTTTTAGTGATTTTTAGACAGCCTACATAACCCCCTCCAAAGTTTTCGATATTCCGCAGTTAAATGGGACGGATTTCGAAATACTTTGGATTTTAGCCGCATTCACCTTTATGACTGGACTGTTAATGCTCCGGGTTTGATCTTATATGGAGTTTGGTCTTCGTGAGTGTACTGTTGAACTCTTTGAGGCCACCAGGGTTGATCGTATTGAGTGTCTAGATACACAGTCTAAATCTCCCCGATTGCTTTTAGTCTGTCATGGGGGTGCTTTAAGCCTGGAGTGGTTGGTCATCTGCTTGTGCCAGTGTACTGTTGAACTGATTTGCAGAAGCAGGAGGCCGAACACTGGTCCTTTTTGAAAAGCAGAGATGGTACTGCTTTAAAGACGCGACTGATCTTCCATAAAGCAGACGCGATGTTCAGCCGGGCTGGAAAGACGCGAACTTCTTAGAGAGACGCGACTTTTTGAATGCATTTATGGCGGTGATGACGGGGCACGTCCATCGAAGAGGCGCGTCCGTTGGGTGCGAATCTGTGCCATGTCATGATTGCGCTGCCAGTTGGCCTGGGGAACCGGCGGGATTTCACCTTTTGGCGCGTGGACTTCCCGGTTCATTAAATAATTTGCTCCACGTGTCAAGCGATGACTCGCTGCAGGGCTATGGTGCGCGATCTTCGCTGCAGAGAAATTGATTTGCTCTACGCGTCAAGCGATGACTCGCTGCAGAACTAATCGAGCCACGCGCCGCGTATCTTCGCGAATCCTTGTGCCTATAAAAGGCAACAGTCAGAGAGAGATCTCTTCTTCTTCGAACGCACTTGCTTAGGGTTTAAGAGAAAAAAGAGTTCTTCTTTCTCTGTTCATCTCCATTCTTAATCACCAATGGCACCTAAGACCAAGCCAACCGCATCCTCCTCAAGAGCGGTCATCGCCGAGGCCCAGAGGGGCGGTTCTTTCGCGCAGGAATTCTCTTTCCCAGGTATAACGCCGCTTAGGGTTGAACTTTCGCCATTACTGGAAGCTCATGGAACCATTAACAGAATCGTCAACATAGAAAACAAACCGTGTTTGATTCTCAGACGCGGTCTCAGACGCGGTCTTTGAGTTGATAACCAAGGCGCGGGTTTGATGACCCGGTGACAGTGAGTCCTGCATTTCGGATTCTTCACTTAGAATATTTCTAATTGTGAAGAGTTTGGACGCGGACTTGAAGATTTTTCATCAGGTGCAGGTTTTTGATGAATCTTGCACCTGAGCCCAAGTACTTAGAGAATTCTCATAAGTCTTGGTTTGCAAAACGCGGACTTGATCCTGGCGTTCTGTGACATCAGGTGCTGATTTTTATGAATCTGGCGCCTGAGCCCAAGTACTTAGAGAATTCTCATAAGTCTTGGTTTGCAAAACGCGGACTTGATCCCGCTAGTCTTACGCCTGGATGCGGATTTGCAGGTCTGGACGCGGATTTGATAATTCCTGCGTCCAGTATTTCTTCTGCGTCTGGACGCAGATTCGCAGGTCTGGACGCGGACTTGATAATTCCTGCGTCCAGTATCTCTTCTGCGTCTGGACTATAGACACTTAACATTTTTCTGATAAAGTGTCTAATTAAATGTCCTTTTCTTTTGCAGTGCCACACCCTTCTGCCCCACTCGCCAAGAAGCGCCACTTTGGACATGTAGGTGGTGCTGACCGTGATCTGGCTTTTGTGCTACAAAGGACAGTACTTGTGACTGCCGACAAGTCGCAGGAGCGCCAGAAAAGGCTCTCCAATGTTGATATGACGACCCTTCGGGTGCTTATGACCGATGCAGCATTCACAACGGATGATCGCGTCAAGCTGGAGAAGCCTGCCTTCTTCTTCGGGGATCGTATCGGTGATGGCGGCTATTCCATGTATAATGGAAATTATAGATGGCTCCGTCAGATAGGGGATAGGAGATTCTTTCTTCCAGAAATGGAGAGGATGTTCCCGCTGTCTTATCTCCAGCACATGTCCATCCCTCGGAAGATGAAATGGGACGTTTCCCGATACGTCCCTGAGATTACCCTCGGTGACTTGGGCTCCCAGAGGGTATACCGTCATGATAGTCATGATAGGGCGGTTCTTGGCCTGTTCCCTGGATCGCGCAAGTCTGAGCTCCCAGTTGGAGAGATATCAAAACTCGGCACTACCTTCCTCAACGCGTTTATAAAAGCGGAGGGTGATTTTCCGGTTGAGTTCCGCGCGCCCGGGTGGGTTCATTCCACCGAGAAGTATTGGTGGCGCAGGATGGTGAGCTTCGTCCTTACCGATCTTGGAGATCTGCTAGATCATGTGGGACTGTACCCAGCAGTCAGGGCCGTGCAGTATGGCATCCCGCCGAGTTCTCAGAACTTCTTCGGGGTCTTTGAGCGTTACAATTCTTTGACGGGGACATTCTTCACCCCGGTCGGAGAGATGGGCCTTGCACTGCACGAGTTGCATGAGGTCTCGGGGCTGGCAACAGGGGATTCTCCCTATGAGGAATATATCCCAACCACTGAGGAGCTCAACCTTATGAAGGATGGGTCTCCTCAAATGTACGAGACTTATTGGGAAGTGTTATGTCACTTCCATATTTGTGGCCAGATAACCACTTGGAGGTCGGGAGGAATCAAGCAGCTGTCTTGGGCCAGTTACTTGTTTAACAATGTCAATAAGAAAGACCATCCAATAACTCGACTGGCTCCCAGCTCCGACCAGGAAATTGAAGACAGGATCGACCAGGCTTCTGAAGGCTTCTACACCACGGATTCGAATGGGACGATTTCGAACCTGCCATGGTCTTCGAAAGCTTTCACCATCAAGCTCGGACCCCTATCTCTGATCGAGCATTGTTGGCGGGCTTCTTAATGCTGTGGCTGAAGCGTTGTGTGGTGCCCACGCTGCCACATGAAGTCATTGTTGCCAACGTGGCGTACCCGGTGGTGCTCCTGGCCTATGGCAGTCCCATAGCCCTTCTTCCGGCTGTGGCGGCTGGAATTCAGAGCGGGTTGCGGGCGTTAACCCAGGCTTTCTGCGAACCCGGGAAGGCTGTCGACTCCCATGGCAAGCCGATCCTTGACTCAGAGGGGAAGCCGACGGTGAAGCACCCCAACCCTCGGATCGAGCTGCCTTATACGTACCTCATGGCTTGGTACGTGATGCACTGCCCTTCCCTGATGACGCCAGTGCCTTGGAGTGAGGGTTTCGCCCCTTTTGTACAGCGGTTGGAGGGTTCGGACTGGCGTAATACTTATATGTATTTCGTCCGTAAGTGCATTTCAGATGCTTCGAACTACCAGCTCAATCGCTGCTTCCCCGAGATCCCTGGTGCATCTTTCGGGGATCTATTTATTGATTCCGTAGGCCCAGATGACTATACGAGGTTGTCCTCGGGGGTCTTTTGGTGGTTGATCAACATTCGGCCCGGATATGTGCTTTTCCGGCAAGGGACTTCATGCACAATCGAGCCGTACATGCCGAATCGTTTCGCCCGACAGTTCGGCTACGATCAACTCTACGTCGGCAATCCCAATGCTCGACTCGCCTTCGAAGGGAACTTGTTCGAAGGTGCTCGGGCTTGGTACTACAGTGTGGCCGGAGGGACGGAAGCAACTTTCCGTCTACCTACCGAGGGGTCAAAGTGCCGTATGAGTTTCAGCTTCTGCTCCTGGTATTTCCAAGTCAATCAGACACCAAACTTTGTTCCGGAGTATTCATGCATTGAGAGTATCAATGCAAATCTCGAAGCAAGGTCGGAGTCCGGTAATCGCTCGCGAGGCGTCGAGCAGTACCTGAAGGCTCTGAAGGAGGTCGGGAGAAGGTCAAGGGAGGAGCCGCGAGCAACAAGGGCGGAGCCGCGATCAACAAGGGCGGAGCCGCGACCAACCAGGGCTCGACAGGCGGTGAGCAAGCGTCGTCAAGGCTCTACTTCCACTACTGAGCCTGCCCCAAAGAAGGTTCGGAGAGACTTGACGGCCGAAGTTTCTCGATCCGCGGACATCCCTTCTGGTGTTGGGGAGCCGAGGGAGGAAGAGGTGGACAAGGAAGACACTCCCTTAGTCCATGCCCGCAGGTTACACCGCAGGAGCCTCAGGATTGCAGAGGAAGGGGAGCCTGCTGACAGACCCACCGCCACTGACGAGACCGAGCAGCTCGAGGTCGATATAATGAGCGGAGTCGATGTTGAGATTCCGGGGATCTCAGCTCAGCCTGAGTCTTCCTCAGCTCAGAGGAGGGATGAGGCACAACAGCCTGGGTCTCCTTCTGTCTTCATCTCCAGTCCTCGGATGGTTGACCCCAGCCCTACCACTGGGGTGTTTAGAGACAAGGCTCCGGCTACCGAGGCCTCTCACGTTGAACTGTCGTCTTCCTTATCCGCAGAGGAAAGCGATTTTGAGGATGAGGTCGACTATGGTGACGAACCCGCCCCTCCTGATCTGAGCAAATTCTCACACATCTCGGAGGAGGAAATACATGGGTGTGGGCTGGCGACAACGTCACCACCAGCGGTTGCTGCTGCTGAAGGTACTCTTTTCACCTTCTGACCCGATTTCCCTTTTCATTATGAAGAGGAGGCTTTAATCATTCTCCTTTTATGCTGCAGGATTGGCTGAGGATACCGAGGCTGCAACCTCCTCGCATATCGAGGAGATGGTGCAAGAGTTGACCCAGCCGGAAGGAGTTGAGACTCCAGCTGCCGAGGCAACTACCGAAATCGGGGAGGCTTCTACTCTGCAGGAAGAGGAGGCCATTACTAAAGTCAGGGAGATTTCTCCTCTGCAGAGTTCGCCCAAGGATTCGACATCTCTGGACCTCCAGCTTGGTAAGGAAGTTTTGATGTCCTGGATGTTTCTCTTTTTACCATTCTGGCTAATGTTGAGATAACTTGCAGAGAGAACCGAGGGGGCCCAGGTAGAGAGTCTGACGGTCAGTGTCCCTCCGGAAGGCCACACGGCCCAAGCCTTGGCTGAGGTTTCTGAGGAGGTCGAGCTCACTACCCTGTCATCGGCTGTGGAGGTTCCTGCAGAGGTGGTACCCCCAGAAGCGCCAGTGGCTGCTTCTGCTCTTGCCGTACCCGTGGTCAGCTCAACTCTTGCACCAACAGAGCCGATCTACATCCCCCACCCCGTGATAGAGAGGGGATCAGGGAGCACTTCGGATGATGATATCATGGAGCTTTTGATACGCCAGGCGGCGCAGCAGTTCCTTTCCTCGATGCAAACATGCATCGATTTTGTCCTGACTAGGGGTAGCTCCCTTGACTTCGCCCAGATGTTTCTCGGAAACCAGGTCGAGAACATCAAGTTGGCCGGAGGCCCTTCGCTAGCTCAGGCGAGTCAACTGCTGGTGGATCAGCTGGGACAGCATTTGAGAGAGCTTCGGTCCCTGGAGGATGATGCCGGTTCATCCCACGAAGCCCAAGAAACGCTAAATAGGCTCCTTGTTGCTCAAGAGCAGGAGCGAAGAGAGGTGGAGGAGAAGATCACCGATAGCACTCATCTTCTTGAACGTGTCCAGGCTGATCACCAAAGGCTGGCGATTGAGTCCGAGGAGTCAGAGGCGATCATACAGGCTGCAAAGCAGGCTATCCTTGACTCTCGGGCTGTTATAGCCAGGGCTGAGGCCATGATTGTCTTCAACGAACAGAGGCTTGCTACCTCTGAAAAGAGGCTAGTGGAGTTAGAGGTCGCCAAGGCGCAAGCTGAAGCGGACCTCTCTGTTCGTTCGTCCGAATTGGAATCCCTCCGAGTGCAAGCGTAGTGATTTTTGTCTGAAGCGGATCTGCGGGCCCGAGCTCTCATGGAGGTTGAGAAGGCGCGTCAACATAAGATACACCGCCTTAGAGAGCAAATCCGTTCTTTGGCGGACCAGGACTTGTAGCCTTCTCTTTTTTTTTTTTAGAAAAGGACACTCTGTTCACTAAGAGTGTTTTGTATTAACTTTTATCATTTTTGATATAATAAAAGTCTTTGAAGTTTTTGGTTCCCCCTCCCTTGTTGCCTTGACCTCTTGATCACAATTTTTGATTAACTGACTGTGAATGCTGAACTTAGGTGAGACTAAGTTCTTTAAGTAAAACGCGACGTTTGACCCATGGGACCTTAGGCAGAACTAAACCCTTTTGATGAGACGCGGCATTGGTTCATAGGGACTTAGGTAGAACTGAGTCCTTTTGATGAAACACAGCGTCAATTTATAGAGAGATGCGGTCATAAGTTCATAAGGACTTAGATAGAACTAAGTCCTTTTGATGAGACGCAGCGTCAATCCATATGGAGACGCGGCGGCGTCAGCTCGCAGAGAGAAACGCGGCTTTGAGTAACGCGAGTCTGTCCTGCCAATGAAGACGTGACGTGAGGGACGCATCCTTGTGTATTTTCCCATTAATCTCAGAATGGGCTAAGTCTTTTGCTGAGTCAAGTGCTTTCCCTTAAACTGGGCCCTGTTTGCTGAAGGGACGCGATTCTGAGTTACGCGGACTTTCCTTTGGAATGCAGGTGGACGTCATTCATTCCGAAAAAGGAGACGCGGGTTCCAGGACGCGGTTTTCCTATCTGCGTATCGATGTAACTTCCAGGCGTTACATGCAGCCTGACATAAAGATTTTATGAGATCTTTGAACGTCAAGTCTGTACTGACGATTGAAAGTCAAGTCTTCACTGGCGATTGGGAAACCGGGTCATCCGTTGTTTCCCGAAGCAGTTGTCCACGCGTCGGTTCTTCATTGGACTGGGGTGTTAATACCCTTTAATGTAAAACTGGCGCTGGCGGTTGGAGACCAGCGTCTTCAACATTTCCCGAAGCGACCATTCACGCGTCAGCGTCCCATTGGACTTTGACAATCGTGCGGCCATTAAGGCCGACGGTTCCCATTGATGACCCATTAATGACGGTTACTAGAAGCGGCCTATAAATAGGGGTTCACCTTCTCTAGCAGTCCCGATTTTAGACCATTTCCCCTTAAGAGAACGATTGCTCTGAGAACTTCCGCTTTCTTCAGAGTTTCTAACGGGGGCACTGTCTTCATGGATGAAGACGACTCCAGGGAAGAAGATGACCCAGAGCTTTCATGCTTCTGTTTGGTCTCTTCAGGACAAAGTGTCTCCCTGATCACCTTCCATGTCCATATTCTGATGCAGAGAGTTAAACTCTTGACAGAGGCCTCTGCTGGTATGTCGTCCCGACTTACCGTGATGTTTCTAGACTACCCAAGTTTGCACTTTGGCATCATCATCATCTGGGTTTCCTCATGAAATCTGAGTTGGTGCATTCCTTCTGGAATTTGCGCCGCCGACTTAAACTTCCTTGAACGCGAGTACAGAAGTCTTTGGCACTTGGTGCTGACTTTGTTCATGAAGCTCGCGTTTTAAGGCCACTGACTTGGATGAATTCCAACTCGGGCTGAGGGTTTCAGACCCGAATTTTGCAACCACTGTTCCCTCGACAGGGAGATGGCAATTTTCGGCGTCTGAGTCCTTTTTGCGCCTTGTGTTTTAGGCGCGGGCGCAAAATGAGACCGCGTTTGAATCCTGTGTGTTGGCACAGTTTTGATTCGCGTCTGCTTCTGTTGACGCGGTATTTTGACTCACTGCGCGGGCTCATTTCCGCGTCTGAAGTCTTCGACAATAGCCGCGTCTGTCACTTAGTTTTCTTTGTTGAAGTATACTAAGTTCCAAATTTTCTAACCCCCTTGTTTATTCCTTGTAGGTAGGCTTGATCGTCCTTTTTCAGGTTCGCTGGGCCCCTTTAAGAATATTTCAGCCGGCGGACTTGTTCGACGTTCGTCCACAAGGGAATATATTATGGTCCTCGTCGTCCACAAGGGAATATATTATGTCCCTGACGAGGACTCGACCCTCGCCAAGGTCTCTTCAGATCCACTGCACTGGTCATGCCTGCTGGCAAGAGATGGTCAGGGTAAGTATGGCGGTGAGGGGGCTACGGTGGATAAGGTGGCAGATAGGATCCTCTTCCTCTCCCACTCCAGAAGTAACATCGAGGACTCCTCATGTCTGCTGGATGGTCTGCTGGGGAAAGAGATGCTCATGAACGAAGGGTTGCAGGACTTTCTGCTGCCACCAGACCTCAAGAACACCATTGCTCTTAGCTTAGTCAGCTAGGCTCTTTCGGTGTTTACATCATGCATCGTGGTGCAACCAGCTTCTGATCGTGGCCACAATTTGGCACTTCTTCAGCCACCGTGCACTTGGAATTAGATGCGGCTTCAAGGAGTGAGTGCAACCTCTGAGAGAGAGAGGGACTTCTTTGTACTCCTTAATTGTAACACTCAATCTTATTGTATAAGAGAGCGTTTCGTATCACTTTCATATACTTGGAAATAAATAAAAGTGACACTTTTCTTTTTGCCTCTTTCATTGTCTTTGAACTTTTTGTCTTCAGTTAGACTCATAGAAGCAGAAAATCTTTGACTTTGTCAAAATTATGATGATAATCTTAATAAGTCAAATTTTGTAGGGAAAGATCCTATTTCAGGAACTTTCACAATACTGTCAGAGGTGTAATATTAACTTGACAGAGATGAAATAATTTTTTGATGGACCTGCCACTTTATGAGAGAAAGTGACAAGTAGAATTGGTACCCCCAGGGAGGGTGAACTTTTATCAAGTGTTTGGGATTAACTCGATTGAGCTCAGCTGGGGATTTGATGGAAACACTGTTGATGGTGTAGTATTAACCTAACAATGTTTTTAGGTAGACTTGTTATTCTGTTGAAGAGAATAACAAGTGAGACTAGACTTATGGGGAATCTAGGAAAGTTTGTTACCGTTAGAGGTGTGATATTAACTTAACGGGTTGAAAGTGGTCTTGTCAGAAGTGTAATGTTAACTTGACAAGGATGTGAGTCAGAGGTGTGATATTAACTTAACTCAGAAGTGTCACTGTCATAGGTGTAATGTTTAACTTGACAGTGAGGGTAATGCTAGAGGTGTAATGTTAAACTTGGCATTGGTCATCTCGGCTTGTATAAGGAAGTCCGAGGGAAAGTCATGGCCATAGGTGTATTGTTTAACTTAGCAATGACTTGATGCTAGAGGTGTAATGTTAACTTAGCATCATCCATTTCAGCTTCGATATGAAAGTCTGAAGAAAAGTGACTGTCAGAGGTGTAATATTAAACCTGACAGAAACCTGATTACTGTTTAGAGGTGTGGTGTTAAACTTTAACAGTAATTTGTCAGAGGTGTAGTAACTTGACAAAGATTGACTTATGATAAGAACAATTTGAGGACCTGTCATTCTATTGGTTAGAATTGACAAGTGAAAATTTGAAGTGCCAGAGGTATAGTGTTAACTTGGCAAATTTGAAAGTTCGATACTCCGTGTAGAGTTGACAAACAAAATTTATACTCGATAAGGAATATTGAAAAGTTTCCATTACCAGAGGTATAGTGTTAACTTAGTAACGATTGTATTTTGTAGACCTACCATTCTGTGGATGAGAATTGGTAAGGGATTTTGGAGGAAAGAGTGGAGCCAAGTCCACTTAGGATTTTTAGCAAACCCTCAGCTATCAACGGATTTGAGGTGCCTTTACCAACTATCGTTTGAGTTGGGCTAGCCATGCTATTCCCCTCAGCATGATGAGTTGTCGAAGACTTATATTGGGCTTAGAAGCCAACATTTTCCTCTATCCTTAGCCGTCGGAGGCGTTAGTTATTAATGAAGAAGCTCTTCTTGTTTTGATCAGAGGTGTATTTTTAACTTGATCAGAGGAGTACTATTAAGGATAGTACTTCTTCAGGAACCTGCCATTGATCGGCATCATGAGTGTATCGCCATTTGAGGTTATGAGGCGATTGACCCATTTAAGTGAAAAGACACCTAGAGGGGGGGGTGAATAGGTGTAAATGCTAATTTAAGACTAAATGAAAAACTTAATGCTCTAAATGCGGAAGCTAATGCAAATGTTGCACAAACTAATACAATACAACAAGTGTAGCCGAATTCCCCTTGCGAGGCTCTGGACTAACTCCTCTTGATTCCCCTTGAAATGGGTTGAGGCGCTATGTGAAGCTCTTGTTGGATGAGTATAAGTTAGGCACACACACACAAGCAATCCAAGCAATGTGCACACACAATCAAGCCAAGCAATCAAGGATATAGCAATATGAATCATGCAATGGCAACACAAGCAATGTATATAATATGCTATGGAAATAAGAATGATGCTATGCACAAATATAAAGTGAGAGAGAGTTAAAGAGACAAGTGGAGCAAACACAAACACAACTATATGTTTCGAGGTTCGAGCACCTTGCTCTACATCCCCGCCTACACCACCGTGTAGGATTTCCCAATCCACTATAGGAGTACCAAACTCCTCTCTCAACCTTACAATGCCACCGAGGCAATACAACCACAATCCACCTCTACCGAAGAGGGATACGGCCCGTAGCCAACAACAAACACCACTACCTCTACCGAAGAGGTTTACAACACAATCGCCTCTACCAAAGAGGGACCCAAACCATTAACACTCCGATCACCTCTACCGAAGAGGGATTCACAAAAGCAAGGAGGGTTTACAATTTAGAGGCCACAACAACAACCTCAAAACTCTCTCTTTTCTCTTTTTCCACAAAAACAAGATCCTAATAGTTTAGGATAGAAGATATGGCTCAAGTGTGGAAAATTAGGTGTTTTGGAAAACAAGAACACAAAGAAAATACTTGGGAAAAAAAATTCTTGTAAAAGATATAGAATGGAAACCAATACAAATATCCCAAATCCTATTTTCTTTGATTTTTTCAAAAACCTAAAACAAGATGAATGAATCCTTTTTGCACATAAAACTCTTTTGAAAACACTGTTAAAATACTAGTAAAGGTCAGGAAATTTTGGCATAAAAATCTTAAGGAGAAACTCCAAACAATGGGGTTTATATAGGCCAAATTCAAAACTAGCCGTTAGGCTGACGTGTCAGCCTGACAGGCCTGGCGGTCGACCGCCCGGTCGACCGTCAAACGGTCAAAAATATGACCGTTGACAGCTGCCGGTCGACCTGGCGGTCGACCCAAACAAACAGAGACCAATCTGGTCACAGTCGGTCGACCGCACGGTTGACCGTCTACAGAAACAGCCGACGTGCACGGTTTTGTGCACGTCCGGTCGACCGGCCGGTCGACTGGCCGCTTGTCCCGGTCGACCGTCCGTGTCGACCGGCCCAGCCTGGCAGGCAGCAAAATGGGTCAGATTGGAACACATTTTTCGAGCTGAAAACGTTCAAATTTGGGAATAAGTATATAGGATAAAGTTGTAGATATTGAAGTCGTCTTTCTAATGCAACTTAAATCAAATCAATATCAATTTATATGAGAAAGTTATCAACAAATCACTGATAGGTGTCAAAACAGAAACTGTAACCTGTTTTCAGAACAAGGACAGATTTCAACAAAATATTTGATAACTCTAAAATTAGAATCTGAAAAAGGTTATTAAATAAGAAATTTAGATCTGAAAGTTATCTTTGAAATTCAAGTTAAATCATGTTATTTGAATATAAAAATAAAAAGTTATGATAATAACTATAGAAGGGTGTCAAGCAGATCTGTAGAACTAAAAACCGGTTCAAATCCAAAACCCGATATATGTATTTGAAATTCAAATCCGATTCAATCAAAAACCAAACATATTGAATTTATGTGTGTGTATTGTGAACTTGAGCATATCATACTATTCTAATCTTTACAAATGGATCTAAACACACTATCTAAACTAGGATACCTAAGTCTTCTTGATGATCTCCATCTTCAAGTAGACTTGCTCCCAAACGCAATCCACCGAGTGCAAAGGTATGATTTTTAAGCTTTGGCACCGGAATCACCATGATAAGCTTCCAAACACCTCTTGTTGAAGCTATCACCAAACTAATATCCTGCTAATGATCTGAAACTTAGAATCACAAGATTATTAGTAAACATAACTACATGAGTTGATCATCATCAAAACTAGAGTGGAAGGTCTTTGGGCCAACAATCTCCCCCTTTTTGATGATGACAAAACTCATGGAGTTATATATGCATGGATTAAAGTTAAGCTTCAAGAAAGCTCCCCCTTAACTCATGCATAAACAAATAAACAATAAACATGCATGAATGATAATGCATATAAACATGGTGCTCTAAATACCAATGATATATTCAAAATAAAACATGTTCTAGATACCAATTTAAATTAAAAAACAAAAACATGCAACTATGTTCTAGATACCAATTAAAGCATTATAAACATCATATATGCAAAAAATGTAAGCATGCTCAAAATCTTTCTCCCCCTTAAGGAAGACATGCATATAATAAACAAACCACAAATACTTCTCCCCCTTTTTGTCAATCATCAACAAAGGGGTAAAATCATAAAAACAAAATTTTCTCCCCCTAAGATCAAGAAGGGGTAATCAAAACAAATATGATACCAATTCAAGATATGACAATAAGGTACATATTGATACCAATGGAAATAAAACATGTAATAATCAATAAATGATATATGCGAAATACATTCATGAAGAGGAAGACGGTTAAGTAACTTCCCTACATATATACATTACATGAAAGAGGGATGATAAGCCCCAATTCACATAACACATATCATGTAATGCATAAGAAGAGATGTGAGGCTCCCCCTACACACGTGTACCACATAAAGAAGAGATGTTAAGCTTTTCAATACAAGATACACTCAACATGAATTTATACACATATAGGCAATGTAAATCAAAAGTATATATATTTTTCTTAAACAAAATTTTGAGATACCAATTAAAAACACTCAACATAAACATCTTGATATCATTAAGAGAAATATGTTCTTTTAAGCATATGATACCAATTTGAAACGATATTTTAACATAAAGTAAGAGAGTGGGAATCAAATACTAATTGAAGGACAAAATCAAGTTTTCTCCCCCTTATGAAATACCAACTAAACATATGCATAAGCTTGTTAAAATACCAATTGAAAACAAATCAAACATTAGAAATTTTTCAAGCTTAGCATAAAGATATATATGTATGAAAGTTAGATACCAATTGACATTGATATTCTTGAAAGAGTAAGCATACATATACAAAACATATATGAGTATACAAAAAGATCAAAATTGATATCAATTGAAAGTGTTCAATGATACCAATTGAAAGAATAGGGTCAAGTGTATATCTCATATTATAACGAAGAATACGAACTAGTTAAAATGAAAAGTTTTGTTAACTAGTACGAAATCCTTCAAGCAAGGAATAAAATGAAATCCACATGATAATCAACACTCTAATCCAATTAAGCATAAAAATGTCTCATGAAAACAAAACATGAGCAAATAATAAATGTGAGTGTACAAGTCAAGTATGGAGATCACAATCATGAAAATTTGTTCAATTAAGTTCAATTATTCCTTTAAACAAGAAAACTAAAAATTAATATTATTTAATCTTCAAGGCATATGTATGTCTAATACAAACCAAAGTATACATACATATCCAAGATACAAATGAGTCCACAAGGATATATGCATGAAGGCACGTGGCTCAAAAAGGATATTCATGTATATCTAATAGTTTGGACAAGGTAAACATATACATGAAGTTTAAATACCAATTCAAAGAAAACATGAAAAGCATGAAAAGTATGAAAATTTAGCTTTTCATTAAAACAATTTGATACCAATTCTTTTCAAGGTATATGTATGATTTGTCAACACAAGAAGTATACATACATATCCCTTAAACACACTCTGAGTCCATAATAGATATTTGCATGAAAGGCAAATGACTCAAGGGGTATACATGTATATCTTCAAGTTTGGCAAAATACACATATACATGAAATGAAAACTCATAATCATAAAAATAAATACCAAAAATGGAATACAAGTTTAAAATGTATGAATTATCAAAACTAGACTATACTAGCACATCTAATGGGAACAAACAAGCATTCAATCCCAAACATATATAGATTTATTTGTAGCCCATCACATGTACAAATATAGATCCTAGTCTTAATGAAAACTAACATCTAAACATATATTCAAGACATGAAGCATCAAACCAAACACGATTTTTGCTATATAAAACATGCAAAGATTCATCAAAAATTCTTATATCAAACTTCTAGGTATATGTATGATTCATCCAAATCTTACAATATACATACATATCCCAACCGTAAACGAGTCTATTAAAAGTATTTGCATGAAGGCAAAAGACTCATGGGTATACATGTATATTTATTAGTTTTGAATTCAAAATACATATACATGAAGTAAAAGTATGAGAATAGGCATAGCAAGTATAAATGAATGAATCATCAAAACTAGCTTATGCATGTGCATGTAGTGGGTACAAATGAGCATGAAGTACATAACATATATAAATCAATTTGTTCTCACTATGTGTACATGTATACATGCAAGTTTTGATAGAATCTACATTTAAACTAGTTTATACCACATGAAGCATAAAACAAACATCATGATTACTATGTAAATTCACATGTATTAGATTCATGATGTACATTATAGCTAAACAAAAGGTGAGAACACTAAATATGGGTTCATATAAGCAAGTGTGTCTCAAATACTATACATGTATGTCAAGGATCTAATAAACATGGCATGTACATACTAATCCATAGACAATGAAAACATGCTATAAAATAAATGAATATGAAGGCATGTAAACTATAATAAGGAGTTAGGAATTGTTACCAAAACCTAGAAGGCAACTCTCCTTGTCTCCAAAATATGGTGGTCCTTTCCACCAAACTTCCCTTGAAAGTGATGCATCCAATTTATTTCCATGAAGCTCGGAACGCATTCACTCCAAGGTGTCATCACTCTCACGTCATGTGAGAGCCCACACCTACATCGAAAATAGGAGGGGTGGTCTTTGGTACCCATTATCTTTTGGGTCCATGGAGGTTAGTCTCATTTCTATTCCAAACAAAATTCTTTGCTAAATTTGGAGTATGTAATCTATCATAGCAAAATCTAGCAAGATGGCCCTTACGACCACAATGTGTACAAGTGTACACATGAGCATACATGTGTTGATGGTGTCCGTGTGGAGCATGTGTATGCCGTGGAGGGTGTGCATGCATAAAAGTTGGAACTTGTTTCTTACAAACCAAGGTTTCCAAGCGAGTGTGGTTCATGGCACATTGGCTCATAGTGGAGCCCAAACAATCTACTCTCTTCTTTAACATACAAATATCATCATTAATCCTAGAAGAAGAGGTACATGCATTAGGTAGACTAGATGAAGCTACACTAGCATGACAAACATGTGCATCAATTTTATTTCGCAAAACTTCATTTTTCTTTAAACAAATTTCTAAATCCTTTGAAATAGAATCAATTTTTATTTTCAAAGAATTATTTTCTTTTACAACAAAATCAACTTTAGAAGATAAATTTTCATTTTTCTTCAAAATAGCATGGCAATCATTTTTAGTTTTTAAAAAGTTATTTTCTTTAAGTGCAAGATCAAGTTGAGATTTTAATGAATCCCTCTCATTAGCAATCTCCTCTTTCTCTTGCAAAACAACATCAAGTCTAGAATGTAAACTCTTATTTTCTTTTTCAATTTCTAGACTTTTCTTTTTCAAAATCTTATAATTTTCTATTAATTTTTCACATACAATAGAAAGTTCTTCATTTAAAGCATGGGCATCAAAATTATCACATGAAGAACTAGAGCAATCATCACTATCTAAGTGGGGTTCCGAATGTACCTCAAGGGAGTCATTCCCTTGGACCATGAAGCATTGTGAATCGGATTCTCCACTAGATTCCTCTTCTTGAATTTGCACTTGAAGCTCCGAGGTGGTGGTTGTTGTTGTCAATTTGTTCCACACTGTAAAGGCGGAATCAATGTTAGAAAACACACATAAGATAATCTTTAGGTAATGTGCTTCTAATGGTCTCTAGGGCTTGTGCATTAGCCCCTATATGATTGCGATCACTAAGGAGGGATTCCTTGGTAATAGCAAGATAAACTTTATGACCTAGGGTTTGTAAATAAACGGTCATCCTAATCTTCCAAACATGAATGTTGGAAGGGTCATACATAGGTGGGGTCATGAAGGCCATGGTAAACTAAATGTGTGCAAACAAGCAAATGCAAACAATAGATTAGCAAGCAAATGGATCTCACTCCTAGGATGTTAAGCCTAAGTATCAGGAGCACTAGCTCTGATACCAATTGAAAAGACACCTAGAGGGGGGGTGAATAGGTGTAAATGCTAATCTAAGACTAAATGAAAAACTTAATGCTCTAAATGCGGAAGCTAATGCAAATGTTGCACAAACTAATACAATACAACAAGTGTAGCTGAATTCCCCTTGCGAGGCTCTGGACTAACTCCTCTTGATTCCCCTTGAAATGGGTTGAGGCGCTATGTGAAGCTCTTGTTGGATGAGTATAAGTTAGGCACACACACACAAGCAATCCAAGCAATGTGCACACACAATCAAGCCAAGCAATCAAGGATATAGCAATATGAATCATGCAATGGCAACACAAGCAATGTATATAATATGCTATGGCAATAAGAATGATGCTATGCACAAATATAAAGTGAGAGAGAGTTAAAGAGACAAGTGGAGCAAACGCAAACATAACTATATGTTTCGAGGTTCGAGCACCTTGCTCTACATCCCCGCCTACACCACCGTGTAGGATTTCCCAATCCACTATAGGAGTACCAAACTCCTCTCTCAACCTTACAATGCCACCGAGGCAATACAACCACAATCCACCTCTACCGAAGAGGGATACGGCCCGTAGCCAATAACAAACACCACTACCTCTACCGAAGAGGTTTACAACACAATCGCCTCTACCAAGAGGGATCCAAACCAATACCACTCCGATCACCTCTACCGAAGAGGGATTCACAAAAGTAAGGAGGGTTTACAATTTAGAGGCCACAACAACAACCTCAAAACTCTCTCTTTTCTCTTTTTCCACAAAAACAAGATCCTAATAGTTTAGGATAGAAGATATGGCTCAAGTGTGGAAAATTAGGTGTTTTGGAAAACAAGAACACAAAGAAAATACTTGGGAAAAAAATTCTTGTAAAAGATATAGAATGGAAACCAATACAAATATCCCAAATCCTATTTTCTTTGATTTTTCCAAAAACCTAAAACAAGATGAATGAATCCTTTTTGCACAAAAAACTCTTTTGAAAACACTGTTAAAACACTAGTAAAGGTCACGAAATTTTGGCATAAAAATCTTAAGGAGAAACTCCAAACAATGGGGTTTATATAGGCCAAATTCAAAACTAGCCGTTAGGCTGACGTGTCAGCCTGACAGGCCTGGCGGTCGACCGCCCGGTCGACCGTCAAACGGTCAAAAATATGACCGTTGACAGCTGCCGGTCGACCTGGCGGTCGACCCAAACAAACAGAGACCAATCTGGTCACAGTCGGTCGACCGCACGATCGACCGTCTACAAAAACAGCTGACGTGCACGGTTTTGTGCACGTCCGGTCGACCGGCCGGTCGACTGGCCGCTTGTCCCGGTCGACCGTCCTTGTCGACCGGCCCAGCCTGGCAGGCAGCAAAATGGGTCAGATTGGAACACATTTTTCGAGCTGAAAACGTTCGAATTTGGGAATAAGTATATAGGATAAAGTTGTTGATATTGAAGTCATCTTTCTAATGCAACTTAAATCAAATCAATATCAATTTATACGAGAAAGTTATCAACAACACACTGACAGGTGTCAAAACAGAAACTGTAACCTGTTTTCAGAACAAGGACAGATTTCAACCAAATATTTGATAACTTTAAAATTAGAATCTGAAAAAGGTTATTAAATAAGAAATTTAGATCTGAAAGTTATCTTTGAAATTCAAGGTTAAATCATATTATTTGAATATAAAAATAAAAAGTTATGATAATAACTATAGAAGGGTGTCAAGCAGATCTGTAGAACTAAAAACCGGTTCAAATCCAAAACCCGATATATGTATTTGAAATCCAAATCCGATTCAATCAAAAACCAAACATATTGAATTTATGTGTGTGTATTGTGAACTTGAGCATATCATACTATTCTAATCTTTACAAATGGATCTAAACACACTATCTAAACTAGGATACCTAAGTCTTCTTGATGATCTCCATCTTCAAGTAGACTTGCTCCCAAACGCAATCCACCGAGTGCAAAGGTATGATCTTTAAGCTTTGGCACCGGAATCACCATGATAAGCTTCCAAACACCTCTTGTTGAAGCTATCACCAAACTAATATCCTGCTAATGATCTGAAACTTAGAATCACAAGATTATTAGTAAACATAACTACATGAATTGATCATCATCAAAACTAGAGTGGAAGGTCTTTGGGCCAACATTAAGTAGACTGACTCTACTACAAATGGTCCTTCCCATTTGGGTTGAAATTTTCCTTTTGTCTTGTGCGTCATTACCATGGGTCTTCTGACGGCTAAGACAAGATCGCCTTTCTTGAAAGTTCGCATTTTAACTTTCTTGTTGAAGGCTCTGGTAATACGAGCTTGGTAGAGCTCGATTTGTTGTTGGGCCTGCAAACGTTTATCATCTAAGGCATCCAGTTCCTGGAGTCGCTGTCGATGCTTCTCCTCTGTTGTCATCTCCGCTGTCAAGGCGACGCGTAGAGATGGAATTTGGATTTCCAGTTGGAGCACGGCTTCACACCCATATACCAAAGAAAATGGCGTAGCTTTAGTCGGGGTTCGCACAGTTGTGCGATAGGCCCATAAGCATTCACCTAGTTTGTCGTCCCAGTCCCGTTGACTTTTCGAGACGAACTTTTTGAGAAGCTTACCAATGGTCTTGTTGAAAGCTTCTGCGAGGCCGTTAGCGGCAGGATAGTATGCCGTTGAGGACACACTCTGGATTCTGAACTTAGCGCAGAATCTCTGGAAAGCCTGGCTGATGAACTAAGGTCCATTGTCATGGATGATTCGCCGAGGTACACCGAAACGGTAAATAACGTGATGTTTCACGAACTTGATCACGTTAGACGATTTAACCTCCTTCAAAGGGATGGCTTCGGCCCATTTAGGGAAGTAATCAGTTATTGCCAAAATAAACCGATGTCCTTTAATGATGGTGGGCTGATAGGGCCAACCACATCCATCCCCCACATTTCAAATGGCCAAGTAGAGGTTGTAGAGTGGAGATACCCTGGTGCTTGATGGATGAAATCGCCATGCACTTGGCAAGCGTGGCATCTTTTAGCATAGGTGACGGCGTCGGCAACCATCTTGGGCCAATAGTAACCCAATCTTTGGAGTCGATGTGCCAGTTTTGGGCCAGGTTGGTGGGCTCCACACATACCGTCGTGGGCTTCTCTCAATACCTCTTAGGCTTCTTTTGGTGAAAGGCACCGGAGTAAGATCCCGTCATGCGATCGACGATACAATGTTCGCGTAATCGCATTATAATAAAATTTGGGGGCTTTCTTTCGAATGGCAGCCGCCTCTTTGGTGTCTTCAGGGAGAATGTCGTATAAGACGAGATCAATGTAGGGGAATCGCCAGTCTTTAAGCTCCGGACCGGTTGACAATTCCAGTGCTTCTTTCCCTTGACAATCTCCCTTTGACTCCTGATAGCCCTCGAGAACATTTCTCGGGCAATACAGGTCGTGGCTGTAGACGAATATCTTCTCCATTGCTCCGGTTGGAAGAGCTAAGGAGGCCGCGAGGGATGCGAGTGCATCCGCGTGCGCATTTTGCCTGCGCGGTACATGGTCGATGTAGAAGCTTGTAAATCCCTCGGCCATACGGATAGTTGCGTTGTGGTAGGGTACTAGGTCCTTATGTCTGACTTCGTACTCCCCGCGAACTTGGCTGACGATGAGTTTAGAGTCGCCTATGCCTCGAGATTTTTAACGCCAATCTTATCGGTGAATAGCATCCCAATCAAAAGAGCGTTGTACTCCGCCACATTGTTGGAACAAGGCTCAGTTAATGAGACAGCTCGGGGAATCACATAATTTTGCGGGGATACGAGTACTACTCCTACCCCCACTACTACGTGTCCCTTTGGGCTTGTTCTTGATGCACCGTCGAAGAAAAGTTGCCATACTTGACTTTCGAACGATGTCTGAGTCAGGCAGACTTCAGCAACTTCATCTGGGAGATCCTCGTAGACTTTGGCTGCCCTCGGATCTGGGTGCTCGGCTAGGAAATCCGCCACTGCTTGTCCCTTAATGGCCTTTTGTGGTTAAAAGTGCATCTCATATTGGGAGAGCAATATGGCCCATTTTGCCAGCTGGCCGTTTAATGATGAAGGCTTAGTCATAAGTAACCTCAGGGGGTTGACTTTTGATATGACGTTTATAGTTTGGCTTACCAGATAGTGCCGCATTTTCTGAATAGCGAACACTAATGCCAAACATTCCTTCTCGATCGGGTTATACCGATGTTCGGCTCCGATCATTGTTCTACTCAGATAGTAGATTGCTTGCTCTCGTCCTTGGTCGTCGTTCTGAGCTAGTAGAGCTCCCAAAGAATGATCCATTGCTCGGACGTATACCAGGAAAGGCTTCCCGGATACCGGAGCTGCAAGGACTGGTGGTTGGGTGAGGTATTGCTTGATTTCCTCGAACGCTTGTTGGCAAGCGTTATCCCAAATGAATGAGACACCCATTTTCATTAACTTAGCGAAGGGTTGGCATCTTCCGGAGAGATTTGAGATAAACCTGCGGATGTACGCCAATCGTCCTTGCAATCCCCTGAGTTCTTTGAGATTTCTCGGGGGTTGCATCTCCTGGATAGCGCGGACCTTTTCCGGGTCCAAGTGAATTCCGGTGGATGTTACAACAAATCCTAAGAATTTGCCACTGGCCACCCCCAGGAAGGACTTTTTGGGATTCATCTTCAATTGATGAGCCCGCATGATGTCGAAGACCACCTTCAGGTCTGCTATGTGATCACCTTTAGTGCGGCTTTTTACCGCGATGTCATCAACATAACATTCCACAGTTTTGCACATAACATTCCACAGTTTTGCGTATTTGCTGATGGAAAATGGCGTTCATGGCCCTTTGATAGGTTGCCCCTGCATTTTTCAGTCCGAAGGGCATGACGGTGTAGCAATATACCCCTAGAGGTGTCCTGAAGGAGGTATGCTTTTCGTCATCAGGATACATTTTAATTTGATTGTATCCTGAGAATCCATCCATGAAGGACATTCGTTCGAATGCACAAGTATTGTCAATCATGACATCTGTGATCGGCAATGGGAATTCGTCCTTGGGGCAGCCCTCGTTTAGATCACGGAAGTCGATGCAGATCCGGATCTTCCCGTTCTTCTTGGCGACGGGGACGATGTTGGCTACCCAGTCGGGATGTTGTTCTTCCCTGATGAAGCCAGAATCAATAAGTTTTCTGACCTCTGATTGAATTGCCTCCATTATTTCTGGACGAAATCGTCGCTGCTGTTGTTTGATAGGCTTTACGTCCGGATTGATGTTGAGGCGGTGCATAGCCACGTGAGGATCGAGTCCTGGCATGTCCTCATAATTCCAGGCGAAGACGTCTATGTACTCTTGTACAAGAGATATTAGATCCTTCTTCTCCGAAGGTGACAGGCCGTCACTTATGAAGATGGGCTTAGGGTTAGCCTCATCTCCTAGGTTGATCTGAACAACCTTGTCTTCTGTGGGTGGCTCGCGCTGTTCAAAGCGGGTATCTCAAAGAGTATTTAAATGTTTGATCCAAGGATCTGTATCAGATTGGATCATTTCTTCATCTCCGTCTTCCAGGTGGCTTGTTGAAACCATGTTCACTGAAAGTTCTCTGAAGATGTTGCCGACACTGACATCAGACTCCCAAGATGATGTGTCTGAAGAGTAATCGTTGCTCGACGATTCTTGAGAATCGGAGGCTGATGGGACCGGAGTCGATACATAGCCCAACCCTCGGCGCGTCTGATGATAGTAATCGGGGGCCTTCCCTTTCGGCACAAAGGATCGAAGTAGCGTTCTCCTTCCTTTGTCGAAGTTCAACCCGGGTCTGTTGGTTAGATCGTACCCCATGCACTTCATCATTTTGAGCGCTTTTGGTTCATAATGACTGAGCTGAGGGGATTCCTCCTCACTTCCCGAGTCTTCGCAGGGCATTGGCTCAGACGAGATTCGCCCAAAAAGAATTAGTTTTTGGCCTTTTCGTCTTGCTGGAACCATAAATATAGATTCTTGCGCATTACCATTATCTTGGTATGTCTCGAAGGACGACTTCACTGGTACATGCAATGATGTCAAAGCATCTACTGCCGACCAGGGGTCATCGTCTACTTCGGAGCTAGTGTCTGATGGTACTGAATCAGAAGCAAACACAGAAAAATACGCAAAATCTAAATCTTCATTAATATACCAACCGCCTACATCGTCGGTGGTATTATCAACATCGAGCTATTGGTGCTCTTTACAAGTGGTTCTAACTCCCACAGGCACTCTTCTTTCTCGGGCTCGGTGTCAGCTTCGTTACCAGAGTCTGGCTCCTCTGGTCGCAGGACTTCATCCGTCTCCACCGGATCTTGGTACAGCAAAGAGTCGGTGAAATAATTCTCGACCCCTTTGAACGGATACCTTTCGGCGATCAACGTCTGCACCTTTCCACTCCCGTCAATGTATTTCATGACTTGGTGGAGAGTGGAGGGAACGATTGAGTTGCGGTGAATCCACGGTCGTCCCAGCAATAGATTGTAGGAAGTGTCGGTGTCGATGATGTAGCATGTCACTTCCGACTTGAGGCTTCCAATCTGGCATTTGAGCTTGATTTTCCCCATCGGACGGGTCTGGTTGGCATTGAACCCATAGATAGTTGTCTGAGTAGGGCTCAAGCGATGAGTAGGAATGCCCAGATGCTGCATGACTCGGCGAGGCATGATGCTCAATGCGGACCCTGGATCTACCTGAATGCGGTTCACCTCGGACGATCCGATATACCCTGTGAAATACAGGGGTCGATCATGCTTCCCTTTAACCTGCATGTCATCTGCTGTGAAGGTAATGCAGGGAGCGTTTGGGGAGGCGTGGAGGCAATCCTCTACATCTTCCTCCTTCGGCACCTGGGTCATGAAGACCTCGGCATTTGCCAGAGCTACCTATAGAGCTTCTCTGGTCGACTTTAACAGCCTAAGAAGCTCATACAAGGTAATCCGTGCCGGAATGTTGGCCAATTGAGCCAGGACATCAAAGCGGTAAGGCGCCGTAGATCCTTCCGCGATGCCCTTTTGAAGGGCTCGAGAAAATCGAGTCTCCTTCTGTTTCTCCACAGGTTGTTTTGTGGAGGGCTTAGTTGGCTCTACAGCTGGTTGTGGAGGGGTTGCCGCCGTTTCGCCATACTGCTTCAAGTAGGGCTGTCCTGAGCGGGTTCCCGCCATCGATTGGTTGGGCTCTGTGGCCAAGACTATTGTTTCTTCCTCTGAGTCGGTTAACGAGGGAACATCAGTCTCGGCTTCTCGAGAGGAGGCACCCACCACATTGCAGGATGAGGCTTTTGCCTTGCCTTTGGATTTCCTGTTGGTTACAGTAGTCCATTGCTGTTCGTTGACAAGGTCAGGGTGGACCCACATGATTTCCCCTTGAGGTGTAGGGACGGGTGCCAAGCCTTTTGCTTGCTGCTGGTGAGGGTCTGTGTTGACCACTCTCAGCTCTCCTCTTGGAATAGGGGCCACCCTCGCAGGCGTTGGGGGTTGTCTTTCGAACTGGAGAACTGACGTCACATTAGCCGTCACCTTCTTCTGCTCTGGTCGGAGCTTTAACACCTCCGCGTCAATCAAGGCTTGAAGGATGTCCTTGAAGACGTAGCAGCTCTTAGTAGGGTGCCCCAGCATCCTGTGGTACAAGCAATAGGTGGGATTGTCGGTGTTGCCGACTTCCTCAGGGCGCCTAGCTTCAGGGAGCTTCAGTCGGTTGCTCTTGTTGAGTAGTTTAAAGAGTGAATCGACATGTTCCTCCTTGAAGGAATATTGCTTGTTGGCGCGTGGCTGGCTTGAAGAGCCACTCGCCTTGCCTGATTGAGGCTTGGCGGGAGATTTAGTCTCTGTTGCCAAATTATCCTTCCGCTTTGTTTGGAGGGATGTGTCTGGCGCACGCCTTGTCGACCTTTCCGGCCTAGGCTTACCTTCCTCTGCTCTGACGCGGGCGACAATCTCCTCAGCCTGTTCACCTTGTTGGACTAATTGCTTCCAGGTGCGGCTTTCAGCAACTCCTATTTGAGCAAGGAGTGAGGTTTGGAGATTGTGGCGGCATGTTTCCACCAGGGTGGCCTGGGTCATACCGCTTGGACACCGGAGTGCCACGTTCCGAAACCTTTCCACGAAAGATTTGACGGACTCCCCTTTTCGCTGTTTGGTAGCCAAAAGAGTGGGCATCGTGACTTCGGAGTCATCCTCGAAGAAGCGTGTTAAGAACAGCTTCTCCAAATCGCCCCAGTTCTTGATAGAACCTTCTGGGAGCTTCATAAACCATTCAAAGGCCAACCCTTTCAGGGTGCCGATGAACAGGCACGCCAGGATGGCGTCATTATCTACTACATTCCCGGTTTGGGATTTGAAGTAGTAGATGTGCTGGTTGGGTGACCCCTTCCCATCAAAGGCTTGGAGAGTTGGAGCTTTGAACTTGGGCGGGTACGGAACCAAGTCCCATTCAGCCGGGTAGGGCTGGACTACTCCTGCTTCTTGGAGGTCTTTGCGATTGGCAAGGGCCTCGAGGCGTCGCTCCAGTTGACTCATTCTTTTAGCATGAGCCTTCCCCGGATCTTGGTCGCCTTTTACTTGTGACGAGGACTTGGACGAGCTTGAAGTAGATCGCCGCGTCTCCTCAGAAGGTTCGGAAGATGAGCTTTCTCCCTTTCTCCCTTTGCCCTTTGACTTTTTAGGAGGGGACCTCCTCCTGTCTTCGAGCAGCTGTGCAATCGCCTGCTTGAGGGAGTTGATAGATTTCTGCTGAGAAAGAATCATATCCATTTGTGCCTTCTGGATCTGCTCTAAACGTTTAGCCGTCTCCTCAGGAGTGCCTGTCATGTAGGCAGAGGTCTCCTTCTCGACGGAAGAGTTCGAAGCCTTGATTCCGCTACGGCGGAGTGAGAATCATTAATGCCATGGGCTAAGGCATTATAGTCAATTGGGGGAATGGCCCCAGTCCGGGTGCGAGTGTGTCGGTACACTCCTTCCGGTTCAGAGTCAGACTCGTCAGAGCTGACTGCAGGTTGTTTTCCCTTGCTCCTGCTTGTCATATTCGCAGTGAGCTCTGGGTACTCAATGTCAGAGAAGGTTCTCCTTCTGTGGGAGCGTCTTCTTTTAGCTGACGGGGGAATCAGGGTCAGCTGTCTGACTAAAGACTGCTGGTGCACGCCTGATCCGCAACGGCACTCAGAGAGCATATGGATGAGCCGTTGGCAGCAACACGACGAAGTGGCCTGATTGGCACTTCTTTTCTTCGTCAAATAATCCCTCAAGTCCATGGGAGGGGGATTGAAAAAGTTAGCCTCGCAACGTCGAAGACGGGAGGCATCCATGTGCTGTACAGCCTGGATGCAGGCTTCAGGGACGCGGTTCTTGCGCCGCAGCTGTTCAGCGCGCGTCTGGCGTCTCTGTTGAGACAAGACGCGCCTGTCGCGTTGCTGCTTGGTGTGTCGGGGCAGAGACACTTGAGAGAGAGTGGGCTGCTGGGCCCCACGCCTATGGGCGCGTGCCTCTTGTGCTTGACGAGGCACAGAGGCTTCACCTTGACGTTTGGTGAGTTGGTCCTCAGAGGACCTAACTGGAGGAATCTCGCGTTTGGGCCGCCAAACGCGGACTTCGCGGGGCGCGAGCAAGGCGCCAGTTTGTATGCTGCGTCCAGCCTCAGTCAGACAACCAGAGGTTCCAACTTGCAGCTGGCGCGCGCGTCTCCTCTGTCGACGCTCAGCGTTCCGGTTGCGTCGCGATGGTGGAGAGAGACCAACAACATCCTGATGCTGAACATCAGAGATTTTAACCACGTGGGTCTCCTGAGAGACGCTGATGCAGGTGTTCGGTGCGACGCGGTTGGTCGCAAAGGCAGTTGTGCCTGGGACTACGCGGGCCTTCTGCGAGGCATTGGCGCGTGTACCTTGCTTGGCACAGTTGGCAGTAGGGGCGACCGAGAGAGCCACAGATCGGGCCTCGGGGCCATTCCCCGTCAAGGCCCGGCGGCAGACGCGGGTCTTTGGGCTCTTGGAGCCGGAAGAGAGAAACTCTTCGTACTTCGCCTGGTCGAACTCGACGATGAGTGATTCGACCATCTTCCCCTTACGGAGGACGTCATCCTGCGCCACGATTTGCTCATTAGTGATAAATGTAGTCCCCAGCGAAGTCGCCATCTCTTGTACGCGCCGGAAAAGAAAGAGAAAGAAGGTCTTTACTGTAAAGTTTTCCTTGAATCAGATGAAAAGATTACAACAAAAATAACTTTTCCTTCCAGTTACAAGGGAGGGAGGATGTTGAGTCTTGAATCCTCCCTTTGTTTAATGCTGGGTTCTTCGTGTGGCGGTGGAGAGTGAATCTTGTTCTCCATTGACCGGATGACCATCGGGATCGTCAGGGATCTTCTCTTCGGCTGGTAGAAAGAGTAGCACAGCTCTTGTCTACCAAAACTCTCAAAGAGAAGGTAGGCAAAGAGTAGCTTGTACGCAGCAAGCTTGACGAAGAGTTGAGTCTCTCCTTTTTCTGCCGTGTCTGGTCGTCTGATTGCCGATCCTCTTATCCTCTCCCCTCTTATCGTCCCCTCGACCTCATAGCAAACGAGTCTATTTATAGAGGTCCTAGGGGTGAACGTGCCCACTAAAATGCTCCACGATGAGGGGCTGACCTCCCCGCTATGTGGGCGACGACTGGCCCCATAACCAGGGCGGTTATAACTGAGACGCGGGTTTCAGCCCACGCGCCTTGAGGTTGGGGCGCGGGTGTCGAGCCCACGCGCCTTGATGCTGAGACGCGGGTGTCGAGCCCACGCGCCTTGATGCTGAGACACGGGTGTCGAGCCCACGCGTCTTGATGCTGAGACGCGGGTGTCGAGCCCTTGCGTCTAGAACTTGAGACTCTGCTTTTTAATGGCTTGTCTTTTAGTGATTTTTAGACAGCCTACAGAACCCCCTCCAAAGTTTTCGATATTCCGCAGTTAAATGGGACGGATTTTGAAATACTTTGGATTTTAGCCGCATTCACCTTTATGACTGGACTGTTAATGCTCCGGGTTTGATCTTATCTGGAGTTTGGTCTTCGTGAGTGTACTGTTGAACTCTTTGAGGCCACCAGGGTTGATCGTATTGAGTGTCTAGATACACAGTCTAAACCTCCCCGATTGCTTTTAGTCTGTCATGGGGGTGCTTTAAGCCTGGAGTGGTTGGTCATCTGCTTGTGCCAGTGTACTGTTGAACTGATTTGCAGAAGCAGGAGGCCGAACACTGGTCCTTTTTGAAAAGCAGAGATGGTACTGCTTTAAAGACGCGACTGATCTTCCATAAAGCAGACGCGATGTTCAGCCGGGCTGGAAAGACGTGAACTTCTTAGAGAGACGCGACTTTTTGAATGCATTTATGGCGGTGATGACGGGGCACGTCCATCGAAGAGGCGCGTCCGTTGGGTGCGAATATGTGCCATGTCATGATTGCGCTGCCAGTTGGCCTGGGGAACTGGCGGGATTTCACCTTTTGGCGCGTGGACTTCCCGGTTCATTAAATGATTTGCTCCACGTGTCAAGCGATGACTCGCTGCAGGGCTATGGTGCGCGATCTTCACTGCAGAGAAATTGATTTGCTCCACGCGTCAAGCGATGACTCGCTGCAGAACTAATCGAGCCACGCGCCGCGTATCTTCGCGAATCCTTGTGCCTATAAAAGGCAACAGTCAGAGAGAGATCTCTTCTTCTCCGAGCGCACTTGCTTAGGGTTTAAGAAAAAAAAAGAGTTCTTCTTTCTCTGTTCATCTCCATTCTTAATCACCAATGGCACCTAAGACCAAGCCAACCGCATCCTCCTCAAGAGCGGTCGTCGCCGAGGCCCAGAGGGGCGGTTCTTCTGCGCAGGAATTCTCTTTCCCAGGTATAACGCCGCTTAGGGTTGAACTTTCGCCATTACTGGAAGCTCATGGAACCATTAACAGAATCGTTAACACAGAAAACAAACCGTGTTTGATTCTCAGACGCGGTCTCAGACGCGGTCTTTGAGTTGATAACCAAGGCGCGGGTTTGATGACCCGGTGATAGTGAGTCCTGCATTTCAGATTCTTCACTTAGAATATTTCTAATTGTGAAGAGTTCGGACGCGGACTTGAAGATTTTTCATCAGGTGCAGGTTTTTGATGAATCTTGCACCTGAGCCCAAGTACTTAGAGAATTCTCATAAGTCTTGGTTTGCAAAACGCGGACTTGATCCTGGCGTTCTGTGACATCAGGTGCTGGTTTTTATGAATCTGGCGCCTGAGCCCAAGTACTTAGAGAATTCTCATAAGTCTTGGTTTGCAAAACGCGGACTTGATCACGCTGGTCTTACGCCTGGATGCGGATTTGCAGGTCTGGACGCGGATTTGATAATTCCTGCGTCCAGTATTTCTTCTGCGTCTGGATACAGATTCGCAGGTCTGGACGCGAACTTGATAATTCCTGCGTACAGTATCTCTTCTGCGTCTGGACTATAGACACTTAACATTTTTCTGATAAAGTGTCTAATTAAATGTCCTTTTCTTTTGCAGTGCCACACCCTTCTGCCCCACTCGCCAAGAAGCGCCACTTTGGACATGTAGGTGGTGCTGACCGTGATCTGGCTTTTGTGCTACAAAGGACAGTACCTGTGACTGCCGACAAGTCACAGGAGCGCCAGAAAAGGCTCTCCAATGTTGATATGACGACCCTTCGGGTGCTTATGACCGATGCAGCATTCACAACGGATGATCGCGTCAACCTTGCTGCGTACAAGGTACTCTTTGCCTACCTTCTCTTTGAGAGTTTTGGTAGACAAGAGCTGTGCTACTCTTTCTACCAGCCGAAGAGAAGATCCCTGACGATCCCGACGGTCATCCGGTCAAAGGAGAACAAGATTCACTCTCCACCGCCACACGAAGAACCCAGCATTAAACAAAGGGAGGATTCAAGACTCAACATCCTCCCTCCCTTGTAACTGGAAGGAAAAGTTGATTTTGTTGTAATCTTTTCATCTGATTTAAGGAAAACTTTATAGTAAAGACCTTCTTTCTCTTTTTTTCCGGCGCGTACAAGAGCTGACGATCCCGACGGTCATCCGGTCAACGGAGAACAAGATTCACTCTCCACCGCCACACGAAGAACCCAGCATTAAACAAAGGGAGGATTCAAGACTCAACATCCTCCCTCCCTTGTAACTGGAAGGAAAAGTTATTTTTGTTGTAATCTTTTCATCTGATTCAAGGAAAACTTTACAGTAAAGACCTTCTTTCTCTTTTTTTCCGGCGCGTACAGTTCCGGTGGTGGTCTGATTGGTCCACGAAATGCGGCCCAATCTAATTTGTGTGGCGCCAAAAATTTGATTGAGGTATTACCTGCACACAAAATACAAAATTTCAGAACTTTAAGAATAGAATGTGCATGTACTCAATACTACCGCAATAGCAAGTGGCTATGCGGGTCGTGATCCAAAAGGAGGGATTAGCGATGGAAGTTTTTTTAGTAAGTTCTCTTTTAGCTTACAAAGAATGGTTAAAGATCTTCTTTTAGTTCTTAAAAAGAAAAGAAAAATAAATTACAATCAAGTTAGGAAGAAAGTGGTAGATTAAGAAGATGGAAAAATGAAAAATGGATTATATACAAAAAAATTGAAAAGAGTGATAAAAGAGTTGGGTGTTGATGGTGTTGGTGATCTAAACTAAAGAATTAAAAGAGAGAAAACTAAAACTTAAAAAACATACTTACCTCTTCGGCGCCTGCTTACCTTTAACCCGTATCGACGATGTACCTTTACTTGAAAGCGAGCAAAGTATAACAAATAGGATCTTGGCCATTCCCGTATTACACTATGAATTGAAGGGGCAAGCTATACTATCATAGAAATGGATATCCATCACCATAAGCCCTCAAAGGTACTTGCAAGGGCAAGGTAACTTCGTGACTATCGGTTTCAATTGGATCCACAAAAACAGAAGAGGGAAGTAAACAAAAACAAGAGTAAAGAAGAAGAAGAAACTTCGATTCGATTCAAATAACAGTAGAAGAAAAGATCACCTGTACCGGTGTCACTTTCAGTACAAGCTTGCTCTCATTCCTCCATAAGAGTATCCTCTCCTCTCAGTTACATAAAGAAAATAAAAATTACAGGAAAGAAAAAAAAAAAAACCTAAGTTACAAACTACAAATTAGCCTAAATTCTATTCTCTGCTTGGTCATTCCCTCTGGTCTCTGAAAAACCCTGTATTTATAGGCAAAACCCAATGGGGAGAGATGTAAGAAGATAGGTGGACCAAACCTCCCCCTAACTTTCTAACAAAGCCGCGTTTTCGCTGCCTTGCTATGGCCAAGTTGCTACAGCTCAGGGATGGAGCTGCCTGGTATCGTGATCTGAGGTTATCTCCTTTTGGATTTGCTGTTTGGGGTCCTGAATTTGACGAAACCTCCTTTTATCTTCGGCTTTAACCAATTGATTTGTGATGATATGATGTAACTAATTTTCAACTGATGTTAGCTTCTCTGATTCACCTGATCTGCCCTAATTTTCTAATTTCGAATTAATTCTGAATTATATCAGAATTTTGATGGGCTTTTGGGCTTCTCTCTTCCCTCTCCTTTAGTAATGGGCCTGCAAATAAAATAAACAATAATTAGGAAAAAACAGAGTTTATTCTATAATAAGTATGAGAATATGAAAATAAATGTGCAATATTAGCGACCAATCAATTAGGCCATGGATCCATGGCAAAGTCAGGGCCATAGGCCTGGATCTTTGCCGTATGGGGTCGTCTCTTCTTTCAGAAACCTCCTTTGCTTACAAATACTCCTTCATGAGTCTAAAATATGAGAAAAGAGACCAGTATTAGGGTTTCATCTCCTTTAATGTTGCTTAAGTTTTTATCTTCCTTTCTTTTTTCTTTTATTGTATTTTTCTTTCAATTTTTATACCTAGGATAAGGTTAGAGTTAGATTCTAGAGCAAAAGAAAGTGTTATTGTAGGAAATAAGTAACAATCAATGAAAGTTTCCTCATTTCTTTCTGTTCTTTCTACTTTAATCTTGTTTTAGATGCTTAGCTAGTTTTCTTTTTATATCTATCTAACTACTAACTCACTAACAATCTAACTCTTGATTAATAACCCATATGAATCTTTTAGTATCATACAAGGCCTTGTTCTTGTAAGAGCTATTAATGGCTCATGATGATGGGTTATAGCTCCTAACTTGCTAACAAGCTAACTTACACTACTTACTTTATTTTATGCTTGTTCTCTAGTAGGTTTGATGATTTAATTGTATTGTGCACTTCATTAACCAAGTTTTTATATGGAGAACAATCTTACATGCCATGCTTTGAAAAGCTTTTGAAGATAAGTCTTGTGATGGCCAAGGATTCAATTATGAGACAACTATCACTCTAAGATATTAGTATGATTAGTGGAAGCATTTAGTAGTTAGCCTAGCCATGAGTTTTCTTTTATTTTTACTTTATTTTCAAAATCATTTTTCAAATCACTTTATCATGTTTTTATCTTCATTTTCATTTACTTCTATCTCCTCTACTTCTTGTTTTCTTTTCTTTTCTTTTGATTCTTTTAAAACCTAAAAGAACTCGTTAACACACTTGTAACATGACCGGTAAAGCTTCTATCGCCTCCCGTCCCTATGGATTCGACCCGCATATCCTATCATAGTAATATCGAGGAAGCCAAAGTATAGACACTTAAACTCTGAATTTCTAAACTCACACATTTATGTGCATGGTTCACACTTAACAATATTTTGGCACCGTTGTCGGCAATTGGGAATGATTTACTTCACGATTTTTGTTAATATTTCTTCTTTATTTTTATGTGCATGTCAAAATTTACAGAAACTAATTACTAAAGAGATCACATATTACCTGTTTCTCCTGCTCTAGACTGGGAGCCATTGTGCTAGATTTGTACGACAGTACTGGCATTCCAAAACCCTAGTTTTTACAGGGACATCTCACTTGATAACTTGTGCTGATTTCTGTTGTTAGTTTCCTGTATTGTTTTGCCTGTTCACTATAGTAAAAATAACAAAAAATTGGTAATCAAAATATTTTAAAAAATAGTTTAGACATTGGCATTGTAGGCACGTGTTAACTTTAATTTCATATTACTGATTTGTTCTTTTTTTGACTGTTGGACTGAGATGTATATATTGCATTGCTTATAGTATAGGACAAACATGTGGGTTCTTTGCTCGCTTTGAGTTTTTATTCTTGCCTATATTGCACACTTACATGAATTGAACTTAAGAGCCAATCCTGATACAACATAAGGTGAGGAAGTCATTACCCTTTCTTGACTCAATCACCTCTCCACTTACAAACCCAAGTCTAAATAAAACTTTCTAGGTGTTAGCATCTTAGAGACATCTGGAACTCATTAAGAGATTGACTCACAATACCAACAAAATTTTCAAAATCAACTTTCATACTCACCTTTTCAAGAAGAACCGAATGACTTAGAAAATAGTATGAAAGACATGATTCAAACCTAAAAATTTGTTATCCAATCCATTGACAGGTTAAACACACAAATGAGTCAACTGGTTAACATTTATAGGAATGAAAAAACTCTCCCTTATCAACCTTTGACCAATCCTAATATCCCTAACCCTATTGATTTGACTTAAGAATCATGTCATTTTAAAAATCAAGATTCATTTTCATCATACCCATTTGAACTTGAAAAATATCAAACTTTTGAGAACCACATTGATAATTTGGCAAGTTATAACTTCCCTGAAATTGAACATGAATGTGAACCCGATCCTCAGTTTGGTAATTCATTTCAACTTTTTGACTCAATATTGACTCCGGTAACTTTACTTGATTTTAATCACTTTCTCGAGTCAATATTGAATCCTATACTAGTCAATCCTAAAATTGAATCACCAATTTTCAAAATCATATTCCGTCAATGAGAAATGTATGTGAACCCTAATTTTTTGATTTGGACCCAATTTTTTACCAATTTTGACTCTAAAACTTTTACTTAATTTGAGTCAGATTCCTGAGTCAGTATTAGTTCCTGTACCTCCTGAACCCAAATCAATCATTTTATCATATCACATCCCATTGTGAAACAAAGATGTCACACAAAATGACTCAGAAATGATTTTTCAAGATTGGTCATTAGACAGGGATAATTTTCAAAATAGAAACTTTCTCGAACACAATAATTACTGGATTATAATAGGAAAGAGGTCCCTAGTGAGTTCCAGCGAACTCCAACTCCTCTGCGTTGGCAACATTTCGTGCACCAATAAGACCCCCTCTATTTTCATGCATACATACATTAACGATGCATTGCGGATAATGTATGAAATAAGTATGAAGGGAGGATTTACTAACGTAGATCTTTTAGATTTTCTTTCTTTTTCACTTCTTTTAAGGAAATTTTTAGGATTTTTTCTTTTGTGTAGAACCTTATTCTTTTCTTACAAACTTTTTGAAATAAGAGAAAAAGACTTGATCTATTTTAAGAAAATTAAATTGATCTTAGAAATTAAGGAAAACACGATTATGACTTCTTAAACTTATTCAAATAATGGATTTTGTTTAAATTTTAAGTTAAGAAAGATAGATTGAAAAGATAATTTGATCTTGAATTTTTTATCTTAGAAAATATGCACTTAAATTTTGGGGAGTGAAACAAAGACTTAAAAAATAACATAAATAAAAAAATAAAAAATTTGAGTGAATAAAGAAACCACTTATTAAAGATGGATAATTATGCCTCAAGAAACATGATTTTTCACACCTAATAGAGGTCAAAATAAAAATAAATCCTTAGTTCTGTGGTCTTAAGCCCGAGGAATGTTTTCTCATCTGATGCTCTAAAACCATCTGATTTGGGAGTCACCGGCTAAGGGCTCACTACCCGGGTAAAGCAGAAAGGCAAAGAAAACTAAAGGAAAACATATATATAAACAAAAGGCTTGATAGTTAGTGTTGGAATCTCAAAATTCATACTATCACAAAATGTATATTATCTAAGTTTTATGAAAGATCAAATAATCAATTCAATTTTGAGCTCTTACCTTGAATTTATAACAAGATCTTGCATAGAAACTAAGTTTAAGGACGAATGATTTTTAGTGAACTTATGACCTTAGATCGCTTAAATTTTTACAAATAAAATTTTTTATCTTTTAAAATGTGTTTCCAAAAGTATTAATATTTATTTTCTTTATGAATTTTGTGGGTGTAATCCACTGAAATTCTTAGGAGACTATAACTCCTCTTCTAGGGAAAACCTAGAGGTTTAAAGGCTTGTTGCATATGCTCAGTGCAGTCGCGTCACCAGCGAAAGTGGCGTAATAATACTCTTATTTTATTTTTTAGTTTTCTTGTTTTGCTTGAGGATGAGCAAAAGACAAATATAAGGATGTGATTAATCATCAATTCTGCATTTTATATATCACATTTTCTTGGTCGGTCTTCGAAAAAAACACTTCTATTAATCTATTTTCGATTTCTTGTGTGCAGATTACAAAGGATAGGGCAAAAGTCAGAATTAAGAGTTTAATAAACACATAATTAATCAAGATTTCTTGGATATCAAGTCAAGTGAGCTTCTAGAAGATACAATGGATCCTGAATTAAAGTTTATATCTGGAGAAATATGAATCCAAATACCCAAAATCAGATATATATATATACAGAAGCCTCTTGAAGCGAGACGCATCCTCTGTGAAAAGATCAGCGCCTATTGATTGTACACATTTATTGCATTATTTTTATTACATTCTCACATTTATTCTGTAACAAATTCTGCTAATTTCCTTGTATTAATTTCTTTTTTTGCTGATGATAATTAGTGGAGAGAAAGAGGTTAAACCAAGTAAAAATCAGTTAAAGTCAAATTTAATTGGATCTATTTGGTTAGCTGCAGATGATCCCAGATTCAATTTGGTTATACCAGTTTTTTTGAGGATCTATTCGATTAACTGAAGAATCAACGAGGATAGTATCCAACCCAGAGCCCAAACTGACAACCCAGTAAAACATAAAAAAGGATCAGAGATTGAGGGATCCATGACCATTGGATCTGGCCAACTGGCCGAACATATCCGCGCAAATGCAACTTTGTTGAAGCTACTGGGGGAGCGTTTGCTCCCCTATCTGCACACTCTCTCTCCCAGTTCATTCTGCCTATAAATCCTGAAGACTTTGAAGGCAAACAGGACACCACTTCAATAGAGAGTTTTAGGATTAGGTTTTGCTTTAGTTTTAACTTAGGTTTTTGATTGAGTTAAGACCTGTGATTGGTAGTGAAAAGTGCATTTTTATCATCATATTTACCATCACATTTTCATATTTATTCATTTAATTCTGCACATTTATTAATAATTTGTAATTTATTGTGTGCAGGCCTCGAGTTCTTATTTTTATAAGAAATAAAGCTTAATGAAGCCCAAAAGCCCATATCCAAGCCCAAGTCCAAGCCCAGGTGTAAAAGTGCAAATACCAAATGTCAAAAGTGCAAATACATAAGGGTCAAAGTTGCAAATACAAAGAAGAGGGAAGGATAGACTTCTATTCAACCCTAAATGCTTGCAGGAAAGAGTTTAAAGGTAAATTCGGATTCAGACTGTACATGTTTAGTATTCAGATCATAACTTTTGCTACAGATATGCAAATCCGATGATTCAAAATGATCCAGAAAGAAGACTTGAAGCCCTACAACTCTTATGTTGATCAAACTTTTTAATTCAGTCCGTAGATAAGCCAATTTCGGCGATCAACAGGATAATAAATTGCAGGACAGATTTGATTTGAACTTCTATGGATAAGTGCCACAAGTCTGGAGATAAGATTTTTTGGGAGAGTTGTACTAGGACTCTACATCTTCCAACTCCTATAAATACCCCTGCAGATGCAACACAGAAAGCGTCCAGCGAAGAGCCAAGGGCCAAAAGCTAGGGTTTAGGTTTTTCTTCTTTCTTCTAGGTTAGATTTTATGTTCGTTTTTCTTTGTAAAATCTGTAACTGAGAGTGGAGGAAGCTTTCATGGAGGAAGGAGTCCATGCTTGTACTGAGGTGATAGCGGTGTAAGCCAACTCTTCTTCTATTGTTAATGAAATCTGCTTGAGGTTTGTCTTTTTTATTATTCTTGTTTTATTTCTTCGTGTTTTATTCTTGTATTTCTCTGTTCCTGTTTTCTTCCATTGTTTTTCTCTAATGCCTTGTGAACAATGAGACCCAATTGCATTGAGACTGCCTAGCTAAAGAAGAACCCTTGATGGCTTATGGCGATGAACATCCTATACGCCATACTTGCAAGTCTTCCAAGAAAAGGTAAATCATCGCACGGATCAAAGGTAAGCAGGCTGAAGAGGTTTGTACGTGTTATAAGTTTTTCTTTCTTTCCTTCTCTAGTTTAGATCACCATCCACATCTTTCCATATTCTTTCCCACAACTCATTGTAAATACCACTTTTAATTGTAAATATCGTTGTGACTAACAAAATAATTAAAAAAAAGATAAATTTTTAGGGATAACTTACAAACGCTTCCATCGCTAGTCCCTCCCTGAGGATCACGACCCGCATAGCCTTGCTACAGTGGATTAGTATTGAGAACCTCGCACACCTTTAATTCTTAAATCTAATATTTTATTTTTGCGTGCAGGAAAAATCAGTCAACAAATTGGCGCCGTTGCCGGGGAGGGACGGTAAGTTTATCTCTAATAAAAATTTAATTTTTAACTAATTCTTTATTCTTTTCTGTTTGCAGGTTTGGAGAACAGGAAACAGAAACAGAGCAGCAGCAAGGACATACAGCAACCCAGTGCCTTTGCCCTCGAAGGCAGAGCACGAGGGCCTGCAAGTTTGCCGCGGAAACGCGGCCAGAGCCGCGGATCCGCGGCAAGTGCAGTGAACTACTAATTCAGTTTTTTGCAGATTGCTGAAATTTGAGATTACTGCTTACTGCTCTATTCTGTTTTGTTCTGTGATATACATGTAAATTGCTAATAATTCAACAGTAAATCATTGGTTGTTAAAAATAAAAATTGATTAGACGTTTGCATATTAGGCACGTGTCTTTTTAATTATTTTTATTTACTGTTGAAGAGTGCTGGAGACGCAAGGTACGTACGCATTGCATGTAGAATAGGACTCATCTCTTGGTTGATTTTCTGCTTTGAGTGAATCTTATCTGTTTATCTTGTACACTTGCACTAATTCATCTTAAGGGCATAACCCATTAACAAGATAAAGTGGGGATTTCATCACCCTTCCTTAGCCCAAAAATCATATCCCAAGCACTCACTAACCCAAGCCTAACTAAAAAAAGAGTAGACGTTGGCCCTAGGGACATCTCGGACTCAATAGGAGATTATCCTAAGGGGGAACAGTGCTGGAAGTTGACTCTTGCCAAATCAGTGTCTAGGAAAGGGATTGAGGGCCGAAAGCCCGAAGATTGGTGGTTATTTAATTAAGGAACGTCTTTGATGGAAAACCTCCCACCACTCTTGCCCTGACCTGGCTGATTAACTCGTGGTCAAAGTCTGCACCCGACCTCCCGTGGAAAGTCTAACCAGTTAGGAGTCGTCTAGGTCATAGGTCTACCCTAACTTAGGTTAGAATTTTTCTTTTTTTTTGTTTGTTGTGTTTGTGTTGGTGTGATATGGCATATAAGAATAATTCCAATTTTAATCCATATTACACCCCTAACTATTATTCGGATATTACCAACCCGGCATACCCTAACTTTGACCAATCTAGTGTGCCGGAATGGTCTTATCCGAATGAATATAACCCACACCCCCCATCTTATGACTATAATTTCCATAATAATTTCAACTCGTCACAGAGTTCATGGGGTTTCGAGTCCCCCGAGTCTAATTCTCAACCAAATTGTCCTCCATATCCATCTAGTCCACATTCTTCCCAAGATTCATACTCAGATCCACCCATTCAGAATAGAAAACCATCTATCGGGGAAATGATGAGTATGCACGAGTCCAAGCAACAACCACCATCAATCTTAGACATGATGATGCGTGAGTCCACCGACTCACAACTTCATCACGATCTCACTTCATCTTTCCAAATCCAATTCCAAAAGAGGCTTGAAGCCATGACTCAGGCTAGATTAGCTCGCGAGCATGATTTAGATATGATGGTTCAATCTTTGCGTTCTTACAGTTCGGCAAATTCTGATATCGCTGACCACTCTCTTAGAGCCGACGAACCAAGTTGCTTTGGACAACAAGATTCTATTTCAGTGCCATCATCTGAACTTGCCGAAACTCCAATTCTTGATAATTTGGCAAGTTTTTCCTTTCCTGAAATAGAACTTGAGCATGAATATGATCATGATCTCCCACTTGATGATTCAATTTTATTTCCTGATCCAATAATGACTCCAGTGTCTCCACCTGATTTCACTTCTCCCGAGTCAACATTGGATCCTATTCCAATTCATTATGAAATTGAATCACCCATTTTAGATGATCATATTGAACTTGACCTAGATTCTCACAATCTCTTTACTTCTGAAACTGATTGTACAATTCTGACGGAAGATGTTGACCTTAGTTTTGAAGAATTGTATGGCGATGAGCTAGAATTCCTTAATATTGGAAGTAAAGAGATATCACCCATAATAGGTCACATTCCATTGTGGGAAGAAGATTGTGGACTTGAGTTTCAATTTCTTGACTTGGACCCACTTCTTGAACCATGCCCGACTCCTGAGCCCTTACTTGATTTGAACATTTTCCCTGAGTCGGTATTCGTTCCCGCACCTATATTGTCCAAGTCAATAATTCCATCTTTTCATACTCCATTTTGGGACAAGGAGGTTGAGACAATTAACTCTGAATTTATTATGAAATTTGGAAATTTGATGGGGTGGAAATACTAAAAAATAATTATATATATATTTTAGTGGGTTATATAAGGAAATTTCTGGTGGGTTCCACCAAATTATTTGTTATCTTGATTGGGCCGCATTCGTGGACCAATTAGACCACCACCGGAACCACCCCCTAAGGTAATTTTCTGCCTTCCCTTGTTCTGTTTCATGCATATATGCATTCATTAATACATTGAGGACAATGCATGAGATAAGTGTGGGGGTGGGCTTTACTAACATACTAACATAGGTAGAAACTAACAAAAACTTGCTAAAAAAAAAAAAATTAAAAAATAAAAAAATTTAAATAAAAATTTTTATAAAAAGGACAGTATTTTGACTTATTTTTTGAAAGAAATCTAAGTTAGTTTTAAGGATTAGGAAAATCATGATTAGGATTTCTAAAAACTTGGTCAAAATAAATAAATTGTTTAAATTTTAGGTATAGGAGGAGAAAGTGAATAATTAATTAGTCTTGATTTTTACCTTAATGAAGTATGCATACCAAATGCATATCTAGGATTCTAAGACAAAGACCTTTTGCCTCATAAAAAAAAGAAAAAAGAAAAAAAAAAAGAAAAGGAAAAAAATTCACCAATTAAGCTGATACATGTGCCTCAAGAAGCATAAGTATTCATGCCTAAAAGTGAGTAAATAAAATAAAGTCCTTAGTTTTGGGGCCTAGTTCACTCGAATTTGAGTCCGCGGGGTGTTTTCTCACCTGGTGCCCTAAAGCCAACCGGTTTGGGAGTCATCGACTTTAAGTTCGTTACATGGGTGGATTAGAAAGCCTAAGAAGACTAAGAAATATAATATATGTATTAACACATCTAATAATCAATTAGTTAGGTATGAGGGCCTCAAGAAGCCTTGATACTTACACGAAAGAAAATTAGATGATGTTATACATGCAAAAAAAAAAAAATTATATTAACACATCTAATAGTCAATTAGTTAGGTATGAGGGCCTCAAGAAGCCTTGATACTTACACGAAAGAAAATTAGATGATGTTATAAAAATACTAAAGAGGCATGAGAGTCCAAGTTAAGGAATTCCTAGATTCACAAGGGTGTGTATGACTTTTGGTAACGAAAAAGACTATATTAGAAATTCAATTTTAATCCTTACCTAAAATGAATAACAATTGACTTTATAAAGACTAGGTTTGAAGAATGAATAAAAATGAGGATCCTAAAACTTATAGACTACTTAGTCTCTTCAATAATAATTCAAATATTTTCCTTTTTATGGATTTTGTGGGTGTAATCCGCTGAAAACCCTCACGAGACAACACTCGTCCTCTAGGGTAACCTAGAGGTTTAACGGCTTGTTGCACGTGCTAAGTGCAATCGTGATTCCTACGAAAGTGAGTTAGGTTAGATTAACTTTTCATTTCTTTTTCTTTCTTTGTTTTTACTCGAGGACGAGCAAAAAGATAAGTGTGGGAGTGTGATTGGTAGTGAAAAGTGCATTTTTATCATCATATTTACCATCACATTTTCATATTTATTCATTTAATTCTGCACATTTATTAATAATTTGTAATTTATTGTGTGCAGGCCTCGAGTTCTTATTTTTATAAGAAATAAAGCTTAATGAAGCCCAAAAGCCCATATCCAAGCCCAAGTCCAAGCCCAGGTGTAAAAGTGCAAATACCAAATGTCAAAAGTGCAAATACATAAGGGCCAAAGTTGCAAATACAAAGAAGAGGGAAGGATAGACTTCTATTCAACCCTAAATGCTTGCAGGAAAGAGTTTAAAGATAAATTCAGATTCAGACTGTACATGTTTAGTATTCAGATCATAACTTTTGCTACAGATATGCAAATCCGATGATTCAAAATGCTCCAGAAAGAAGACTTGAAGCCTACAACTCTTATGTTGATCAAACTTTCTAATTCAGTCCGTAGATAAGCCAATTTCGGCGATCAACAGGATAATAAATTGCAGGACAGATTTGATTTGAACTTCTATGGATAAGTGCCACAAGTCTGGAGATAAGATTTTTTGGGAGAGTTGTACTAGGACTCTACATCTTCCAACTCCTATAAATACCCCTGCAGATGCAACACAGAAAGCGTCCAGCGAAGAGCCAAGGGCCAAAAGCTAGGGTTTAGGTTTTTCTTCTTTCTTCTAGGTTAGATTTTATGTTCGTTTTTCTTTTGTAAAATCTGTAACTGAGAGTGGAGGAAGCTTTCATGGAGGAAGGAGTCCATGCTTGTACTGAGGTGACAGCGGTGTAAGCCAACTCTTCTTCTATTGTTAATGAAATCTGCTTGAGGTTTGTCTTTTTTATTATTCTTGTTTTATTTCTTCGTGTTTTATTCTTGTATTTCTCTGTTCCTGTTTTCTTCCATTGTTTTTCTCTAATGCCTTGTGAACAATGAGACCCAATTGCATTGAGACTGCCTAGCTAAAGAAGAACCCTTGATGGCTTATGGCGATGAACATCCTATACGCCATACTTGCAAGTCTTCCAAGAAAAGGTAAATCATCGCACGGATCAAAGGTAAGCAGGCTGAAGAGGTTTGTACGTGTTATAAGTTTTTCTTTCTTTCCTTCTCTAGTTTAGATCACCATCCACATCTTTCCATATTCTTTCCCACAACTCATTGTAAATACCACTTTTCATTGTAAATATCGTTGTGACTAACAAAATAATTAAAAAAAAGATAAATTTTTAGGGATAACTTACAAACGCTTCCATCGCTAGTCCCTCCCTGAGGATCACGACCCGCATAGCCTTGCTACAGCGGATTAGTATTGAGAACCTCGCACACCTTTAATTCTTAAATCTAATATTTTATTTTTGCGTGCAGGAAATCTCGATCAACCTGCACAGAAAATACAATTTTTAGAACTTAAAAATACAGAATGCAAGTACTCAATACTACCGCTATAGCGTGACTATGCAGGTCGTGATCCACAAGGAGGGATTAGCAATGGAAGCTTTTTGTAAGTTCTCTTTTAAGTTACTTAAAATGAATAAAGTTATTCTCTTGTTCTTTAAAAGAAAAGAAAACTAGATTATGTTAAATTATGAAAGTGGTAGGTTAGAGTAGATGGAGAAAATAGAAAATGAATTTATACAAAGAAATTAAAAAGAGTGAATAAAAGAGTTGGGAGATGGTAGTGATGTAAGCTAAAGGATTAAGGGGAAAAAAAGAAAATCTAAAAGAAATACTTACCTTCTTTGGTTGATGACTTACCTTGGATTGGTGGCACGTTTACTTTGCTTCGGAGGTAATCAACGCATAATTCATAAGATCAAGCTCAGTCCCCATTCGCATTACATCATCAAGACGAAAAAGTAGGAAATGATACAGAATCTTGAGGAGGAGATCATCATCATGAAAGATCGGTGGCAAACACACAACAAGGTTATACCGTTGTTACTAGATCGCTTGGATACTTATCAAAAATCAGAAGAAGAAAAGTAGAAAAGAGAAGAAGAATATAAAAATAAAGAAAAACATTAACAAGTTACCATTTTATAGCATGTGGAAACGATGAAAGAAAAGGTTACATCAGTGTCACTCTCAACATAAATCTCTCTTTCTTATATGAATCTCAGTCTAACTATGCTTACAAAGAAATAAAAGTTACATAAAAAGAAAAATAAAAACCTATACTAACCTAGAATGAAAACTAGTCCCAGAATCCTTTTCTACCTAATCATTCTCTTCTTCAGCAAAATTTTAGATATTTATAGGCAAAAACTCAAAGGGGAGAGAGTGAAGAGATAAAGGGAGAAAATGCTCCCCTTATCTCTATAACTTGGCCGCGTTTCCACGGCCTGAATGTGGCCAAATGGCCATATCCACGGGGATATTATATAAAGTTAGTTTTTATCACCTTTTATCCGGCTGGATTTGCTGTTTGTTCTTTGGCTCTGATCTGATCTTCGGTGGTCCTCAAGCTAACAGATTTGGATTCCTATAAATCCGAATTAACCGATTTTACTTGATGTGATCCTCCCTGATATGTGTTGATCTTCAGCTGAAATTATCTATATCTCCTGAATATTTATCTTCTCTTTAATTAAGATTTAAATCAGAACTAAAGTGGGCTTTTGGGTTTATTTCTTTTCCACCTCCATTAGTAATGGGCCTGCACATTATTAAATAAAAATAAGACTAAATAATAGGATTTATTTGATAATAATTATGAGAATGTGATAATATACGTGCAAATCAGTGACCGATCACACCCCCATCTTATCTTTTGCTCACCCTCGAGCAAAACATCAAAACTAATCTTAAAAATTATTGGAGCACTTTGGTAGGTCACTCGATTACACTGAGCATGTGTAACAAGCCGTTTAAACCTTTAAGTTTCCCTTAGAGGACGAGATTTATCTCATGAGGGTTTTCAGTGGATTATACCCGCAAAATTCATAAAGAAAGAGAAATAAAGTATTAGTATTTTTGAAAAGCATTTTGAAAAGGAGAGAAAATATTTGAAGTATTATTGTAAGAGTTCAAGTAATCTATAAGTTATAGGAAAACTAAAATTTTCATTCCTAAACATAGTCTTTATTCAAAAACTTGTTATCAATCAAGTTAAGGAGTCAAACTGTATATCTCATCTAGTCTATTACTTTACTCTAAGCCATATGCACCTTCGTGACCGTGAAATTTTGACTAAGGGCTCTTTCACTCTAACTCTTATGCCTTATTTTATTTATTTATTTATTTTTTTGGTGCTATTATTCCTTAATTCTATTAGGCTTTCTAATATGCTCATATAACGAGCCTTTAATCGGTGACTCCCAAACCGGACGGTCTTAGAGCACCAGATGAGAAAACTGTTAGCCCAGAGGCCCATCACTCTAGTTTTGATGATGATTAACTCATGTAGTTATAATTTACTAATAATCTTGTGTTTAAATAGTTTTAGTGATTGGCTAAGATATTAGTAGGTGTTTAGCTTCAACAAAGGAGTTTTGGAGCTAACACATAGTAATTCAAGAGCTCGCGCGTCAAGATCGCATCTAGCACTCGGTTGGAGTCAAGCTCGTTGGGTCGTGTTTGGATCGAGTCGGCTTGGAGGCAAGAAGACTTCGGTTTGTGTTTAGATTGTTTAGATCTTGTGTAAAGGTAGATAGTATTGATATGCTCAAGTTCACACACACAAGTTATTGGCTTTGGTTTTTAGTTTAACCGGTTTTGGATTTCATATCAAAAATATAGATATATTATTTACATGTGTATTGGATTCTATCCACATACAATATGCTTCAAATTTATTTAAATATCTTGTTTTTGTATCCATATGAGTTTTGGAGAAAACAGTTTTCCATTTTAAAAATCCAAATTTTGGAAAATACAGATTTTGTGTTTTAGCCTAATTTCTATATCACAAAAATGGTTCAAATAGTTTGTAATATGTGCTGATTTTTGGTCACACATGTTTGGTATTCAAAGATCTTATAAGAACTTATTTTTGTGAAATTTATATGATTTTATGAGATTTAATTAAAATTAAAAAGACAAGTTTTCAATACCCTTAATCTCCAGCCATATCAACTGGCGGTCGACCGAGCCGGTCGACCAGACCAGTGGTCGACCAACCGGAATGGTCGACCGATGTGCACAAGGGACGTGCACATGGCCAGCCATGAAGGCCGGTTGACCGCGCGGTCGACCGACTGAAAGCACCCCACTCTCGGGTGCTGGCCGGTCGACCGGGCGATCGACCGATGGCTATGGCGGGTCGACCGGGCGGTTGACCAGAAGGTCATTTCTGACCTTTCTAGACTGCCAACGGACAGATTTTTTGAGAGGCTATATATATGCCTTCTCTTGAGCTGATTTCACCAAGATTTTTGAAGAAAATTTTCTATCTTTTCTAGTGTTTTAGCAACAAGTTTTCAAAGAGTTTTTGGGTTAAAAAGATCCATCTATATTTATTTTAAAGTGTTGGAAAAATCAAAGAAAACGAGAAGTCTTTAGGAATTGTTTTTGATCTTCATTTCTATTTTACTCTAGAATTTTTCCCAAATATTTTCTTTGTGATTTTGATTTCAAAACTTTTTGTTTTCTCACACTTGAGCTATCATATCTATCCTATCTATTAGGATGTTATTTTTGGTGAGAAAATTGGTTTGTGATATGTTGAGATCACCAAGTGTTGTAATCCTCTTTGCTTTGTGTTATCCCTTTTGTGTAGAGGTGATTGTGGAGGAGAGTTTGGGTTTGTTGGTATCCCTCTAAGTGTAGAGGTGATTGTGGTTGGAGTGTTGGCTAAGTGTCTTATCCCTCTAGTGTGAGGTGATTGTTGTTTGGCTAAGTGCCCATCCCTCTAAGTGTAGAGGTGATTGTTGTTGTGCCTTGCCTCTTGTGTAGAGGCTGTTTGTTGGAGAGAGGAGTTGTATACTCCAAGTTTGTATTACCTAAATCCTCAATGAAGGTTCCTTGTGTGGTAAGTCCTGTGTGGACGCATTAGCGGAAATCCTTCTGTGTGAAGGCGGGGACATAGAGCAGTGGCTCAAACCTCGAAATGTATCTATGTATTTGCCATTGATCCACTATCTCTAAACTCTCTCTTTTATACCTTACAATGCATCATATTCATATGTTACTTATATGCTTGGTATTGATTGTCTGTGCCCATACTTGTGTTAAACCAAAAGAACTTCAAATAGCCCCTCAACTCTTATTTAGAGGAATTTAGAGGAGTTAGTCCAGAGCCCTTCACCGGGAATTCAGCTACACTCTTTGGTTACACTAAGTGATTGAGGCAAAACCTGCACATAAAAATAAAGAATTTCAGATTTAGAATGAAGATGTGCAAGTACTCAATTCTTACCGCTATAGCAAGTGGCTATGCGGGTCGTGATCCACAAGGAGGGTTTTGCGATAGAAGCGTTTACGTTTCTTTATTGAAATCCTTATGAAAACAAAACGAAAGTTCTTCTTTATTTTTTTAGTAAAAAAAATGGAAAAGAATTATGTCAAAGTTAGAAGAAAATGAGAGATGAAGAAGGTGGAAAAAATCAGAAAACGACGAAAGCGACTATGTACAAATGATTATTTACAAGGAAGTGAAAAGGAGTGGTGTTGGTGATTTAATTTACAGAAATGAAAGAAAAGAAAGAAGAGGAAGAAATACTTACCTAGATTGCTTGATGACTTACCAGAAAACCTTTGCATGTTCTACCTTTGTTTAGGAGGCGTTCAACGCATAGATCATAAGTCCGAGCTCAGTCCCCGTTCGCATTATATCATCAAGTCTCGCACAAGCATGAAGTGATACGTCTTGAGGAGGAGAACGTCTTCATGAACTATCGTTGGCACTCACATAACATCGTTATACTTGTGCTTTGGAATTCACTTGTACACTCAACAAAAACAAACGAGGTAAAGTAGAAGAGGAAGACGAAAGCAAAAGAAAAGGAAAGTAAAGATACGAACATAAACAAATGTTTACCTTTATTGCTTGAAACAATGGAAGAAAGGAGGAGGGTACATCGGTGTCACTCTCAACATATGTCTCTCTCTCTTACTTACATGAATCATCATCTAACCTAAGCTTACATACAAGTTACATAAAAAAAAAGAAAAACCTAAACTAAGAAATGGAAAACTTGGCTAAATCCTATCTCTGCATGGTCGTCCATTTTTCAGCGCAAAGACTGCCTTTTTATAGGCAAAACCCTAACCATGAGGATCCCGCGGAGATCGGGGGAGCAAACGCTCCCCCTAACTCCCCAACCTTGCCGCGGAAATGCGGCTTTTGCCGCGTTTCCGCGGCCAGGGTATGGCCAGATGGCCACACCCTGTTGGTGGGTTGCCCTGGTTTCGCCCTCTGACTTTATCTGGAGTTGGTTTTTCAGTTTGAGTCCCGGATTCTGACGAAATGGCCTTGGATTCTTGGCTTTAACCGATCGATTCTGAGAGGATTCTTCTCAACCGGTTTTCAACCTCTTGATTTTGCCCTGATTTACTGAGTGCGAATTAATTCTGATTTAATTCAGAATTTTGGTGGGCTTTGAGCTCATTCTCTTCATCTCCTTAAAGAATGGGCCTGCAAATAAATTAAGCAATTAATTAAGACAATGCAAAGTTTTATTCTAGAATAAGTATGAAAATATGATATTAAATATGAAACATTAGCGACCAATCACACCCCCATACCTATCTTTTGCTCGTCCTCGAGCAAAACGACTAAACTATACTAAGGATTATTAGACCACTTTCGCAGGTCACGCGAGATTGCACTGAGCATGTGCAACAAGCCGTTAAACCTCTAGGTTTCCCCTAGAGGACGAGTTTTGTCTCTTGAGGGCTTTCAGCGGATTGCACCCACAAAATCCATAAAGAAAGAGAAACAAAGAGTTAGTATTTTCGAAAAGCATTTTGAAAGAGAAAAATATTTGAAATATAATTGTAAGATTTAAGTAATCTATAAGTTATAGAAAAATAGAATTTTCATTCCTAAACTTAGTCTCTATTCAAAAATTTGTAATCAATCAAAGTAAGGAGTCAAATTGTACTTCTCATCTAGTCTATTACTTTACCCTAAGTCATATGCACCTTGTGACTGTGAAAATTTTGACTAAGGGTTCATTAACTCTAACTCTTATGCCTTATTTATTTATATATATACTTTTTTTTTGGTATTATTCCTTAGTTCTATTAGGTTTTCTAATCTGCCCATATAACGAGCCTTTAATCGATGACTCCCAAACTAAACGGTCTTAGGGCACCAGGTGAGAAAACACCCCCAAGGACTTAAGGACTCGAGCAAATAAGGCCACAAAACTAAGGATTTATTATATGGACCTCTTTTAGGCGTGAATACTTATGCTTTATTAGGCACAAATACCCAGCTTAATCAGAGGATATATCTTTTCTCTCAAACTTATCTAATCATCTTTCGCATAAATACTAAGGCTTGCTTAGGCCAAAGTACCTACCTAATCAATAATTAGATTTTTATATTTTTTCTTTTTTTCTTTTTTTTTATATATAAGGCATAAGAATCTTTGTTTTTGAACCCTAAGTGTGTAAGTGTATGAAGTGTGCATATTTCATCAAGGTAAAGATCAAGACTAAATTACTTTGACAAATTTTCTTCCTAATCCTAAAAATCAAACAAATAATCTTATTTTGACCAAGTATAAGAAATCCTAATTTTGATTTTCCTATTCCTTAAAATTGACTCACTTTCTTACAAAAAATATGTCAAAATATTGCTTCTCTTTTCAAAAAGTTTTTAAAAGTAAAGAAAATGTTAAATTTTGTTTTTTTTAATAAAAAGAAAAAAACGAAGTTATGTTAGACCCTCCCCCACACCTATCTCATGCATTGTCCTCAATGTATGAATTAATGCATAGATGCATGAAAAAGACAAAAGGGAAGGAAAATGTTACCTTAAGGTGGTGGTTCCGGTGGCGGTCTGATTGGTCTACGAAATGTGGCCCAATCAACTTTTCGTGGGGTTCGGAGGAACCCACCAGAAATATCACTAATATAACCCACTAAAATGATGAATCCATAAAGGATTTTTATTAAATATGTGACCCCATCTAATTTCCATATTCCATAATTAATTTCGGAGTCAAATTTGTCAACCACCTCGTCCCAGAATGGAGTGTGAAAAGATAGAATGATTGACTTGGATTCAGGAAGTACAGGAACTAATACCGACTCAGGAAGGTGGCTTAAGTCAAGTAAAGGTTCAGGAGTCGAGATTGGTTCAAGAAGTGGGTCCAAGTCAAGAAGTTGAAACTCGAGTCCACATTTATTTTTCAACAATGGAATGTGACTTAATATTGGTGATTCAAGTTCAGGAATGATAGGTGAGGGAATCAAAACTGACTCTAAAATATTACTCAAGTTTGGTAACAAAACAGGAGTCAATATTGATTCAGAAAGTTGAATTAGATCACAGATTTCAGAATCTAGGTCACATATTTCATTGAGTTTAATATCAAAAAAATGAGAACTTGCCAATTTGTCAATAGGATTTTCAAAAGTGTAAAATTGGTCAAGTTCAATATGATTATCAAAAATGGGTGATTCAATTTCATGATGAATTGGTACAGGATCCAATGTTGACTCGGGGAAAAGATTAAAATCAGGTGAAGATACCGGAGTCATTATTGAATCAGGAAGTAAAATTGAATCCCTAAGTTGGGGTTCATGATCATATTCATTTTCAAGTTCGATTTCAGGCAAGGGGTAACTTGCCAAACTATCAATATTATTTGGAGTTTGGGCAAGTTCAAATGATTGTTCTGAAATGGAACCTTGATTTCCAAAACTAGATGACTCTTCGCTCTAACATAATGGTTAGTGACATCAGAACTGGTCAAACGGTGAGAACGTAGAGATTCGACCATCATATCTATGTCACGATTTCGAGCATTTTGAGCATGAATCATGGCTTCAAGCATCTTTTCATAGTTGATGGATTCATTGTTTTGATGAAAAGATGAAGTGTTATCTTGGAAGTGATAGTGAAATTGTGAGTCCATCAGATTTTGTGATTGTTGTTTGGACTCACACATACTCCTTTCCAAAATTGATGATTTTCTATTTGGACTGGTGGAACTGAGTATGACTCTTGGGGATATTGTGGACTAGGTGGAGAAGGAGAACAAGTTGGTTGAAAATTATGCTCGGGGGAGGTGAATCCCCACTGACTCGGTGAAAAGTTGAAATTTTTATGGAAATTATAGTTATTAGATTGGGGGCATGGGTTATATTGATTCGGATAAGACCAATCCGGCACACTAGGTTGGTTAAAGTCATGATATGCCAGGTTGGTAATATCCGAAAATGAACTCGGTGTGTAATATGGATTATTATTGAAGTTGAAAAATTTATTATTATAAGCCATATCACACAATAGAATACAAACAAAAAGAAAGAAAAAAACAAACAAATAAGCAAGCAAAAGAAAGAAAAATTCTAAACTAAGTTAGGGTAGACCTATGACCTAGACGACTCCTAACTGATTAGACTGTCCACAGGAGGTCTAATGCAGACTCTGACCACAAGCTAATCAGCCAGGTCAGGGCAAGGTTGGTGGGAGGTTTTTCGTCAAAGACGTTCCTTAATTAAATAACAACCAACCTTCGGGCTTTCGGCCCTTAATCACTTTCCTAGACACTGATTTGGCAGGGGTCAAATTCTAACACTTTTCCCCCTTAGGATAATCTCCTAATTGAGTCCGAGATGTCCCTAGGGCCAACGTCTACTCATTTTTAATTGGGCTTGGGTTAGTGAGTGCTTGGAATCTGATTTTTGGGCTAAGGAAGGGTGATTAAATCCCCACCTTATCTTGTTATGGGTTAGTGCCCTTAAGATAAGTTTGTGCAAATGTACAAGATATGTAAATAGGATTCACTCAAAGCAATGAAAATCAACCAAGAGATGAGTCATATTCTACATGCAATGCGTACGTACCTTGCTCCAGCACTCTTCAACAGTAAAAATAAATGAATTGAAAAGACACGTGCCTAAAATGCAAACGTCTAATCAAATTTTTTTTTCAACAAATGTTTTACTGTTGATTATTAGTAGGCTTATGTGATAGCATATAAGAAAAAGTAAAGTTGCAGAAAACTATAATTTGCAAAGCAAGCAGCCCTGCAAAAATAACGTTAGTAGTCCACTCCTTTTTGCCGCGTTTTCGTGGCGTTGGCCGCGGATCCGCGGCAAAGCAGAGGGCACTTGGCCTCTGCTTTCTAGAGCAGAGGCCCAAGGCCACTTATATGTTACTGCAACTTTAATTTCCTGCTTTGCTTGCCCTTTGACCTGCAACAGAGAAGAAAGTTCGTTTGAGTTATAAAAATTTTTCAAGAAAAATCAGATTTCAATTAAAAACAACATTACCCTCCCCGGCAATGGCGCCAAAAATTGATTGAAGCAAAACCTGCACATAAAAATAAAGAATTTCAGATTTAGAATGAAGATGTGCAAGTGCTCAATTCTTACCGCTATAACAAGTGGCTATGCGGGTCGTGATCCACAAGGAGGGTTTTTCGATAGAAGCGTTTACGTTTCTTTATTGAAATCCTTATGAAAACAAAACGAAAGTTCTTCTTTATTTTTTTTTTAGTTAAAAAAATAGAAAAGAATTATGTCAAAGTTAGAAGAAAATGAGAGATGAAGAAGGTGGAAAAAATCAGAAAACGGCGAAAGCGACTATGTACAAATGATTATTTACAAGGAAGTGAAAAGGAGTGGTGTTGGTGATTTAATTTACAGAAATGAAAGAAAAGAAAGAAGAGGAAGAAATACTTACCTAGATTGCTTGATAACTTACCTGAAAACCTTTGCATGTTGTACCTTTGTTTAGGAGGCGTTCAACGCATAGATCATAAGCCCGAGCTCAGTCCCCGTTCGCATTATATCATCAAGTCTCGCACAAGCATGAAGTGATACGTCTTGAGGAGGAGAACGTCTTCATGAACTATCGTTGGCACTCACATAACATCGTTATACTTGTGCTTTGGAATTCACTTGTACACTCAACAAAAACAAACGAGGTAAAGTAGAAGAGGAAGACGAAAGCAAAAGAAAAGGAAAGTAAAGATACGAACATAAACAAATGTTTACCTTTATTGCTTGAAACAGTGGAAGAAAGGAGGAGGGTACATCGGTGTCACTCTCAACATATGCCTCTCTCTCTTACTTACATGAATCATCATCTAACATAAGCTTACATACAAGTTACATAAAAAGAAAAGAAAAACTTAAACTAAGAAATGAAAAACTTGGCTAAATCCTATCTCTGCATGGTCGTCCATTATTCAGCGCAAAGACTGCCTTTTCATAGGCAAAACCCTAACCATGAGGATCCCGGGGAGATCGGGGGAGCAAACGCTCCCCCTAACTCCCCAACCTTGCCGCGGAAACGCGGCTTTTGCCGCGTTTCCGCGGCCAGGGTTGACCAGATGGCCACACCCTGTTGGTGGGTTGCCCTGGTTTCGCTCTCTGATTTTATCTGGAGTTGGTTTTTCAGTTTGAGTCTCGGATTCTGACGAAATGGCCTTGGATTCTTGGCTTTAACCGATCGATTCTGAGAGGATTCTTCTCAACCGGTTTTCAACCTCTTGATTTTGCCCTGATTTACTGAGTGCGAATTAATTCTGATTTAATTTAGAATTTTGGTGGGCTTGGGCTCATTTCTCTTCATCTCCTTAAAGAATGGGCCTGCAAATAAATTAAGCAATTAATTAAGACAATGCAAAATTTTATTCTAGAATAAGTATGGAAATATGATACTAAATATGCAACATTAGCGACCAATCACTAAGTGTGTTGCAATTAGTTTTTAGTTCCGCATCATTTGCCATTAGATTGCCATACACCTATTCCCCCTCCTTCTAGGCGTATTTTCAATTGGTATCAGAGCCTACGCTTCTGATATTAGGTTTAACCACCTAGGAGTGAGATCTTTGCTAGCTAATCTAGACTTGTATTTGCACACATATAGTTTATACTTTCATGGACTTCATGACCCCTCCTATGTTTGATGTTTCTAACATCGACGTATGGAAGCTTAAGATGAGTATGTATCTCAAGACCCTAGGAATGCATGTGTACCTTGCTACTATCACGAAATCCTATCTTGAAAATAACAAGCATATAGAAGCCAATGCACAAGACCTAGAGGCACTTAGGCAAACATTAAGCAAAGAATATTTGTCTATGGTTTCTCATTGTGATTCCACTTTTACAGTGTGGAGCACTTTGACCTCTCCCGCGCTACAAACGATGAAATATGTGGAGGAGGAATCTAGTGGAGATGAGTCCGACCAACCTTGCTACATGGTCCAAGAGAATGACTCCCTTGAGGTAAACTCTGAAACTCATCTAGATGATTGTGCTAGCTCTTCTAATGGTGATTATGATAGTATAGATGCCGATGCTTTAAATGAAAAACTTTTCATTGTTTGTGAAAACTTGCTTAAAAAATATCAAGTTTTGAAAAAGAAAACTTGTAAGATAAAGAAGAAAATAAGAATTTGTCTTCTAAACTTGATATTATTTTGCAAGAGAGGGGTGAGATCTCAATTTAAAGGGACTCATTGATATCTCAACTTGACCTTACTCTATATGAAAACAAAATTTTAAAGAGTAAAAATGGTTGTAATGATGTTTTGAAGAAAAATGAGGTTTTATCTTCAAAACTTGATTTTGTTTTAAAAGAAAATAATTCTTTGAAAAATAAAATTGCTTCTATTTCAAAATAATTGGATTTGGTTTCAAAGGATTATAAAACTTTGAAAAATAATTTAGATTCACATGTTTGCCATGCTACTATACCTTCACGATCTCGTATATCTATTGCATGCTCCACTTTATATTCAAGTATTAAAAATGATATTTGTGTATTGAAGAATAGTGTTGATTTTTGGGCTCCACTTTGAGCCAATGTGCTAAAGATCATAAGAAATTAGAATCCATGTTTCGCAAGAAACATGCACCTCATATTCATGCACACCATGCACAGCATACACATGCTTCTCATGTTCACACACATGACACTAGGTATGCTCATGTTCACATACATGACAGTACACTTGTACACATTGTGGACGTAAGGGTCACCTTGTAAAATTTTGTTATGATAGAATAAATGAATCAAATTTTGCAAATAGATTTGTTTGAGTTAGGAAAGGTGCTAACCCCATGGACCCAATAAAGTATGGGTACCAAAATCTACCCCTATGGTATTTGATGTAGGTGTGGGCTCTCACTTGACGTGAAAGTGTTGGTGCCTTGATGGTGGATGCGTTCCGAGCTAAATGGTGATAATTTTGGATGCATCACTTTCAAGAGATGTTTGGTGGGAAGACCACCATGGTTTGGAGACCTAGAGATTAGCCCTATTGGTTTTGGTAACTATCTCTATCTCCTTATTTTGTTTACATGCTTTCATTGATTAATTTTTAGCATGTTTAGATTTTTCATGTTCATTATGTTTAAATGTAATTTTTATTAGACTTGTAATATACATATGTAGTAATTGAGATACACTCATGTTCATATGGATTCATACTTTGTGTTCTCACTAATGTTTAACTACTTTGTATATGCAAGCTCTAAAAGCATGTGCATTTACCCTAATGATATATTGGTTTATGATTTTGCACTTCATGGTTTTTGATTACATGTTTAGATGTAGTTTTTATTAAAACTTGTTATATACTTGTACAACGGGTGAGCCACATTTGATTATTATATATTTGTGCTATGTTTCTCATTTGTACTCATTGGATGTACTTGTATAGCCTAGTTTTGATGATTCTTACATTTTAACTTGTATTCTCTATTTTTGTATATGTTTTCTTAAAAATATGTTTAGCTTCATGTATATGTTAATTTTGTCTAAAACTATTAGAGATACATGTATACCCTTGAGTCACTTGCCTTCATGCAAACTCTTTTATAGACTCATTTATGTTTGTGATATGTATGTATACTTTTAGTTATAACATAACATACATATACCTTCAAATATATTTAGTTTTGATGATTTTCATGTTTTTGATAAAGGAATTTCATATAAGCTTAAGTGCCCTATTTCCATAATTTTGTTGATTACATGACTTTTTACACTCTATGTATGGTATTTACTCATGATTCATGAGGTTATATGAGCTTTATTGATCTGTGAGTGTCGATAATCGTGTGACTTTCATATTTTCATGGATTCATTCATGTTTTATTTCTTACTTGAAGGACTTTGTACTAGTTTACAAAATTATCATAAAACTAGTTCGTATTCTTCGTGTTGGTAGAGTTTTCAAACTAAGCTATAATATTTTTCAAATCCTATTTTTGAAAACTCCTACTTTCAAAGGGCGGTTGGATGGGCGACCATGCCTTGTATGCTCAAATTGAAAATCTTTTTAAACATGTGTATGATTAGGGAGGTAATTATGAGTTATACACTTAATTCTCATTATATTTTCAATTGGTATCACAATTGATATTTTTATATTTGTATACTCATATTTGTGTTTTCCTATATATGTATGCTTCAAACTTCAAATAGTATCAATTTCGATTGGTATTTACATTTTCATACATATATATATGATTTGATTGTGCTTACAATTTCTTTGCATCTTAAAGCACAAATTATATTTATGCTAAGCTTGATTTACTCCTTAATGTCAATTATTTTTCAATTGGTATCCTATACAAGCTTATGCATTATTTTTATTAGTATTTCATAAAGGGAGAGAAAAACTCTTGTTTTACCTTTCAATCGGTTTTATTTTCAATTGGTATTTTACTCTCACTCTTTATGATAAATTCTTGGGTAAACACTAAAACCAATAATTTTAATTGGTATCAATAATCTTAAGTGTCAAAATTGGTATATGCTAACATTTTCAATATTGGTATCAATAATCTTAATTGGTATTATTCTCAATTTGGTATCTTTATTGCAAAATGATTTGTATTTACCAAAATTTGGTTTGTATTTTCAATTGGTTTTTACTTTCAATTGGTATCAAAATTTATAATATATATTTCAATTGGTATAAAAAATATACAATGTTTCATTTTCTATTTGGATCAAAAATTTACAAGATATTTTCAATTAGTATCTTTTGGTATCTTAAAATTTTTGTTTACTTTCATTGGTATTATAAATTGGTATCATAATGTTTCAATATATACCTTTATCATAAATTGATATATTTTCAATTGGTATCATGAGTTTGTTTTAAAGAGGTTTCATAATGTTTTGATATATTGTGCTTATATGCAATGGAAGCTTAACATCTTCTCTATATATAGATTCATGTTGAATGTATTTCATATTGAAGTGATTGACCTCTCTTTGGTATGTAATACCCGTGCGTAGGGGGAGCTTCATATCTCCTTTTATATATTATATATTACGCGTTATGTGATTAGGGTTTAGTCATCTCTTTTTCATGAAAATGTATGTATGCAAGGGGAGTTAACTTTACGTCTCTCCTCTTCATGAATGTATATCGCATATATATCATTATTGTCTGATTCGTTTTCGCCCCTTTGTTGATGACTTGACAAAAAAGGGAGAAGAATTTTGGAGTTTTATATATGCATGTTTATTTTCTTGTATAATGCATATATATTTTTGTTTATGCAAAAAGGGGAGAAGTATTTATGCAAAAAGGGGAGAAGTATTTGGAGAGTTTATTTATGTTTATTTCCTCATTTATGCATATATGTGTTATTTGGTTTAAGCAATTCATTGAATATATTTATGTTTATTGCTATGCTTGAGTTAAGGGGGAGCTTTTATGAAGCTTAACTTTAATCCATGCATATATAACTCCATGAGTGTTGTCATCACCAAAAAGGGGGAGACTGTTGGCCCAGAGGCCCACTCTAGTTTTGATGCTGATTAACTCATGTAGTTATAGTTTACTAATAATCTTGTTTTAAATAGTTTCAGTGATTGACCAAGATATTAGTAGGTGTTTAACTTCAATAAAGGAGTTTTGGAGCTAATACTTGGTGATTCAAGAGCTCGCGCGTTAAGATCGCATCTAGTATCTCTAAACTCTCTCTTTTATACCTTGCATTGCATCATATTCATATCTTACTTATATGCTTGGTATTGATTGTGTGTGCCTATACTTGTGTTAAATCAAGAGAGCTTCAAATAGCACCTCAACTCTTATTTAGAGGAATTTAGAGGAGTTAGTTTAGAGCCCTTCACTGGGAATTCGGCTACACTCTTTGCTTACACTAAGTGTGTTGTAATTAGTTTTTAGTTCCGCATCGTTTGCCATTAGATTAGCTATATACCTATTCACCCTCCCTCTAGGTGTATTTTAAAAACACCCCAAGGACTTAAGGACTTAAGCAAACAAGACCACAAAACTAAAGATTTTATTATATGAACCTTTTTTAGGCGTGAATTCTTATGCTTTATGAGGCACAAATACCCAGCTTAATCAGAGGATTTTTGATATAAATATATATGTTTTTTCTTCAATTTTTTATATATATAAGGCATAAGAATCTTTGTTTTTGAACCCTAAGTGTGCAATTCTATAAAGCATGCATATTTCATCAAGGTAAAAATCAAGACTAAATTACTTTTTCAAATTTTCTTTCTAACTTTATAAATCAAACAAATAATCTTATGTTGACCAAGTATAAAAATAATTATGATTCTCCTATTCCTTAAAATTGGCTTAATTTCTTATAAAAAATATGTCAAAATATTGCTCTCTTTTCAAAAAGTTTTTTTAAAAAGGAAAGGAAAATGTTAGTTTTTTATTTTAAATAAAAGAAAACCTATGTTATGTTAGAACCCCTTCCCCACACCTATCTCAAGTATTGTCCTCAATGTATGAGTGAATGCATAGATGCATGAAAAAGAAGAAAGGGAAGGAAAATATTACCTTAAAGTGGTAGTTCCAGTGGTGGTCGGATTGGGTCAACCATTCTACCCAATCAAGATAATGTGGCGGTTCACGAAACCCACCTTTATTGCCCTCTTTTCCATGTACATAATTACAATCCCCAATATGAATAGGATCATGGAAGATCCTATCATGAAACTTATTTTCTTACATGACCAATCTTGAAAAATCATCACTGAGTCATTATGGTCAATACTTATGTCCAACAAAATAATGTGACTTGGCGGATTTTTTGACTTGGATTCAAGAGTGATAGGTTCGGGAACCATTACTAACTCAGAAAAATCAACTTTCGGTTCAAGAGTTTGTTTTGGCTCAAGAGTTGAGTCCAAATCAAAGAATTAAAATTCACATTCTTCTTCCATCAATAGAATGTGACTATCCAAATTTAATGATTCAATTTCTAGATCTATGGGTACGGGAATAAATGTTGGCTCCGAAAATTAGTCCAAATTGGTTAATGATTCTAGAGTCAACATAAAGTCGAAAATGAAAATTGAATCATAAGGTTTGGATCAGGGTCACACATTTAAGTTTGATGTCATTGAATGGAAAACTTGCCAATTTGTACAAGGTATGAAATTGGTCAAGTTCAAATTTGTGTAATAAATTGAGTTATGATCAAAGTCTCCAAGACACCAAGATTCTTCGTTCCTATCAATATGGCTAGGGCAATCTGAAATGGTCGAGTATATGTTAGGTAGAGTTTTCTCATTTCTAACTTTCACTATGTTGATATAACGACTCATTTGTACTTCTAGCTTATTGATAGATTGAAACAAAATTATTTTAGGACTAAATAAGGTTTTAATACTCCTTCTGGTCCATAGGTTCTTCTTCTTGTTGTGGGACTTGGAACATGAAGTAAAGATCTTAGATTTGGAACTCTTATGGGATTGTGAGTTCATCATTTTCACCTTTTGTTCTTGGGACTCAATCATAGCTTTTATACTTTTCATACTCTCAAATTTCTTCTATGGTTGATCATGACTAGGAAAATTATAGGCTGAATGTTGGAATGGTGGTTGATAATATGACTCAGGGGAGTTGTATCCCCACTGACTCTGTGAAGAGTACTGATGATTATTCCAGTCTTGTTCATAGTATTGAGACTGGGGCATGTATTGATTCGGATAAAACCAATCTGGCACACTTGGTTGGCTAAAGTTACGATATGCTGGGTTGGTAATATCTGAAAATGAGGTCGGGGTGTAATATGGATTACTATTAAAATTGAAAAAATTATTGTTATAAGCCATATTACAAAAAAAATATCAAAAACAAACGAAGAAAAACAAACAAATAAACAAATAACCTAAGTTAGGGTAGACCGGAGATCTAAATGACTCCTAATTGGTTAGACTTTCCACGGGGAGTATATTACCGAATCTGACAACAAGTTAATCGGTTAGGTAGGGGAAAGATCAGTGGGAGGTATTCGTGCCTAGGCAACGGGCCTAATGATTGAGATTTCCTGCACGCAAAAATAAAATATTAGATTTAAGAATTAAAGGTGTGTGAGGTTCTCAATACTAATCCGCTGTAGCAAGGCTATGCGGGTCGTGATCCTCAGGGAGGGACTAGCGATGGAAGCGTTTGTAAGTTATCCCTAAAAATTTATCTTTTTTTTAATATTTTGTTAGTCACAACGATATTTACAATGAAAAGTGGTATTTACAATGAGTTGTGGGAAAGAATATGGAAAGATGTGGATGGTGATCTAAACTAGAGAAGGAAAGAAAGAAAAACTTATAACACGTACAAACCTCTTCAGCCTGCTTACCTTTGATCCGTGCGATGATTTACCTTTCTTGGAAGACTTGCAAGTATGGCGTATAGGATGTCATCGCCATAAGCCATCAAGGGTTCTTCTTTGGCTAGGCAGTCTCAATGCAATTGGGTCTCATTGTTCACGAGGCATTAGAGAAAAACAATGGAAGAAAACAGGAACAGAGAAATACAAGAATAAAACACGAAGAAATAAAACAAGAATAATAAAAAAGACAAACCTCAAGCAGATTTCATTAACAATAGAAGAAGAGTTGGCTTACACCGCTGTCACCTCAGTACAAGCATGGACTCCTTCCTCCATGAAAGCTTCCTCCACTCTCAGTTACAGATTTTACAAAAGAAAAACGAACATAAAATCTAACCTAGAAGAAAAACCTAAACCCTAGCTTTTGGCCCTTGGCTCTTCGCTGGACGCTTTCTGTGTTGCATCTGCAGGGGTATTTATAGGAGTTGGAAGATGTAGAGTCCTAGTACAACTCTCCAAAAAATCTTATCTCCAGACTTGTGGCACTTATCCATAGAAGTTCAAATCAAATCTGTCCTGCAATTTATTATCCTGTTGATCGCTGAAATTGGCTTATCTACGGACTGAATTAGAAAGTTTGATCAACATAAGAGTTGTAGGGCTTCAAGTCGTCTTTCTGGAGCATTTGAATCATTGGATTTGCATATCTGTAGCAAAAGTTATGATCTGAATACTAAACATGTACAGTCTGAATCCAAATTTATCTTTAAACTCTTTCCTGCAAGCATTTAGGGTTGAATAGAAGTCTATCCTTCCCTCTTCTTTGTATTTGAAACTTTGGCCCTTATGTATTTGCACTTTTGACATTTGGTATTTGCACTTTTACACCTGGGCTTGGACTTGGGCTTGGATATGGGCTTTTGGGCTTCATTAAGCTTTATTTCTTATAAAATAAGAACTCGAGGCCTGCACACAATAAATCACAAAATATTAATAAATGTGCAGAATTAAATGAATAAATATGAAAATGTGATGGTAAATGTTATGATAAAAATGCATTTTTCACTACCAATCACACCCCCACACTTATCTTTTGCTCGTCCTCGAGTAAAAACAAAGAAAAAGAAAAATTAATCTAACCTAACTCACTTTCGTAGGAATCACGATTGCACTTAGCACGTGCAACAAGCCGTTAAACCTCTAGGTTACCCTAGAGGACGAGTGTTGTCTCGTGAGGGTTTTCAGCGGATTGCACCCACAAAATCCATAAAAGGAAAATATTTGAATTATATTTGAAGAGACTAAGTAGTCTATAAGTTTTAGGATCCTCATTTTATTCATTCTTCAAACTTAGTCTTTATAAAGTTAATTGTTTTCCATTTTAGGTAAGGGTCAAAATTGAACTTCTAATATAGTCTTTTTCGTTACCAAAAATCGTATGCATCCTTATGAATTTATACTAGGAATTCCTTAACTTGGATTCTCATGCCTATATTATATATATATTTTTTTTCTTCTTTTTTTTTAATATGTATAACGCATCTAATTTTCTTTCGTATAAGCATTAAGGCTTCTTGAGGCCCTCATACCTAACTAATTGACTATTAGATGTGTTAATACATATATAAGTAATTTTTCCTTAATTTCCTTAGACTTTCTAATCCACCCATGTAGCGAACTTAAAGTCGATGACTCCCAAACCGGTTGGCTTTAGGGCACCAGGTGAGAAAACACCCCGCGGACTCAAATTCGAGTGAACTAGGCCCCAAAACTAAGGACTTTATTTTATTTACTCACCTTTAGGCATGAATACTTATGCTTCTTGAGGCACATGTATCAGCTTAATTGGTGAATTTTTTTTCTCTTTTTTTTTCCTTCTTTTTTTTTTAATGAGGCACAAGGTCTTTGTCTTAGAATCCTAGATATGCATTTGGTATGCACATTTCATTAAGGTAAAAATTAAGACTAACTACTTATTCAATTTCTCCTCCTATACTTAAAAATTCAACAATTTATTTATTTTGACCAAGTTTTTAGAAATCCTAATCATGATTTTCCTAATCCTTAAAACTAACTTAGGTTTCTTTCAAAAAAATAAGTCAAAATACTGTCCTTTTTATAACATTTTTTTTAAAATTTTTTTTTTTATTAGCAAATTTTGTTAGTGTCTACTTATGTTAGTATGTTAGTAAAGCCCACCCCCACGCTTATCTCATGCATTGTCCTCAATGTATGAATGAATGAATATATGCATGAAACAGAACAAGGGAAGGCGGAAGTTACCTTAGGGTGGTGGTTCCGGAGGTGGTCTAATTGGTCCACGAAATGCGGCCCAATCAAGATAACAGATAATTTGGTGGAACCCACCAGAAACTTTCCTTATATAACCCACTAAAATATATGTATAATCAATTTTTAGTATTTCCACCCCATCAAATTTCCAAATTTCATAATAAATTTCAGAGTTAATTGTCTCAACCTCCTTGTCCCAAAATGGAGTATGAAAAGATGGAATTATTGACTTGGACATTATAGGTACGGGAACGAATACCGACTCAAGGAAGATGCTCAAATCAAGTAAGGGCTCAGGAGTCGGGCTAGGTTCAAGAATTGAGTCCAAGTCAAGAAATTGAAACTCAAGTTCACAATCTTCTTCCCACAATGGAATGTGACCTAATATGGGTGATATCTCTTTACTTCCAATATTAAGGAATTCTAGCTCATCGCCATACAATTCTTCAAAACTAAGGTCAACATCTTCCGTCAGAATTGTACAATCAGTTTCAGAAGTAAAGAGATTGTGAGAATCTAGGTCAAGTTCAATATGATCATCTAAAATGGGTGATTCAATTTCATAATGAATTGGAATAGGATCTAATGTTGACTCGGGAAAAGTGAAATCAAGTGGAGACACTGGAGTCATTATTGGATCAGGAAATAAAATTGAATCATCAAGTGGAAGATCATGATCATATTCATGTCAAGTTCTAATTCAGGAAAGGAAAAACTTGCCAAGTTATCAGAATTTGAAGTTTCGGCAGGTTCACATGATGGTACTGAATTAGAATCTTGTTGTCCAAAGCAACTTGGTTCGTCGGCTCTAATCTAGTGGTCAATGAAAGCAGAAATGGCCGAACGGTGAGAACGTAAAGATTCAACCATCAAATCTAGGTCATGATCATGGGCTAATCTAGCCTGATTCATGGCGGCAAGCATCCCTTCATAGTCGATAGGTGCATCATGTTCTGATTGGACTTGAAAATAGGACGGGTAATCGTGATGAAGTTGTGAGTCGGTGGACTCACGCATCATCATGTCTAAGATTGATGGTGATTTTTGCTTGGACTCATTCATACTCATCATTTCCAAGATAGATGGATTTCTATTCTGAATGGGTGGATCTGAGTATGAATCTTGGGAAGAATGTGGACTAGATGGATATGGAGGACAATTTGGTTGAGAATTAGACTCGGGGGACTCGAAACCCCATAAACTCTGTGACGCGTTGAAATTATTATGAAAATTATAGTCATAAGATGGAGGGTGTGGGCTATATTCATTCGGATAAGACCATTCCGGCACACTAGATTGGTCAAAGTTATGATATGCCGGGTTGGTAATATCCGAATAATAGTTAGGTGTGTAATATGGATTAAAGTTGGAAAAATTATTATTATATGCCATATCACACCAACACAAACAAACAAACAAATAAACAAACAAAAAGAAAAAAATTCTATCCTAAGTTAGGGTAGACCTATGACCTAGACGACTCCTAACTGGTTAGACCGTCCACGGGAGGTTGAGTGCAGACTTTGACCACAAGTTAATCAGCCAGGTCAGGGCAAGAGTGGTGGGAGGTTTTCCGTCAAAGACGTTCCTTAATTAAATAACCACCAATCTTCGGGCTTTCGGCCCTTAATCCCTTTCCTAGACACTGATTTGACAAGAGTCAACTTCCAGCACTGTTCCCCCTTAGGATAATCTCCTAATTGAGTCCGAGATGTCCCTAGGGCCAACGTCTACTAATTTTTAAGTTAGGCTTGGGTTAGTGAGTGCTTGCGATATGATTTTTGGGCTAAGGAAGGGTGACCCACCTTATCTTGTTAATGGGTTATACCCTTAAGATGAATTAGTGCAAGTGTACAAGATAAGTAGATAAGATTCACTCAAAGCAGAAAATCAACCAAGAGATGAGTCCTACTCTACATGCTATGCGTACGTACCTTGCTCCAGCACTCTTCAACAGTAAAAATAAAGGAATTGAAAAGACACGTGCCTAATATGCAAACGTCTAATCAATTTTTATCTTAACAACAAATAGTTTACTGTTGAATTAATTAGCAGTATATAGGTTTATCACAGAACAAAATCAACAAAGCAGTAAACAGTATTTGCAAATTTCAGCAACCTGCAGAAAACTGAGTCAGTAATTCACTGCTACTGCCGCGGATCCGCGGCAATTGCCGCGTTTCGGCGGCAAAGTAGCAGGCTCTGCTGCTCTGCCTTCAAGGGCAGAGGCACAGAGTTGCTATATGTCCAATTCTGCTGCTGTTTTTCTGTTCTCCAAACCTGCAAACAGAAAAGAATTAAAAGAATTAGTTAATAATTAATTTTTTTATTAGGGAAAAACTTACCGTCCCTCCCGGCAACGGCGCCAATTTGTTGACTGAGATTTCCTGCACGCAAAAATAAAATATTAGATTTAAGAATTAAAGGTGTGCGAGGTTCTCAATACTAATCCGCTGTAGCAAGGCTATGCGGGTCGTGATCCTCAGGGAGGGACTAGCGATGGAAGCGTTTGTAAGTTATCCCTAAAAATTTATCTTTTTTTAATTATTTTGTTAGTCACAACGATATTTACAATGAAAAGTGGTATTTACAATGAGTTGTGGGAAAGAATATGGAAAGATGTGGATGGTGATCTAAACTAGAGAAGGAAAGAAAGAAAAACTTATAACACGTACAAACCTCTTCAGCCTGCTTACCTTTGATCCGTGCGATGATTTACCTTTTCTTGGAAGACTTGCAAGTATGGCGTATAGGATGTTCATCGCCATAAGCCATCAAGGGTTCTTCTTTGGCTAGGCAGTCTCAATGCAATTGGGTCTCATTGTTCACGAGGCATTAGAGAAAAACAATGGAAGAAACAGGAACAGAGAAATACAAGAATAAAACACGAAGAAATAAAACAAGAATAAAAAAAAGACAAACCTCAAGCAGATTTCATTAACAATAGAAGAAGAGTTGGCTTACACCGCTGTCACCTCAGTACAAGCATGGACTCCTTCCTCCATGAAAGCTTCCTCCACTCTCAGTTACAGATTTTACAAAAGAAAAACGAACATAAAATCTAACCTAGAAGAAAAACCTAAACCCTAGCTTTTGGCCCTTGGCTCTTCGCTGGACGCTTTCTGTGTTGCATCTGCAGGGGTATTTATAGGAGTGGAAGATGTAGAGTCCTAGTACAACTCTCCCAAAAAATCTTATCTCCAGACTTGTGGCACTTATCCATAGAAGTTCAAATCAAATCTGTCCTGCAATTTATTATCCTGTTGATCGCTGAAATTGGCTTAACTACGGACTGAATTAGAAAGTTTGATCAACATAAGAGTTGTAGGGATTCAAGTCTTCTTTCTGGAGCATTTTGAATCATCGGATTTGCATATCTGTAGCAAAAGTTATGATCTGAATACTAAACATGTACAGTCTGAATCCAAATTTATCTTTAAACTCTTTCCTGCAAGCATTTAGGGTTGAATAGAAGTCTATCCTTCCCTCTTCTTTGTATTTGAAACTTTGGCCCTTATGTATTTGCACTTTTGACATTGGTATTTGCACTTTTACACCTGGGCTTGGACTTGGGCTTGGATATGGGCTTTGGGCTTCTTTAAGCTTTATTTCTTATAAAAATAAGAACTCGAGGCCTGCACACAATAAATCACAAAATATTAATAAATGTGCAGAATTAAATGAATAAATATGAAAATGTGATGGTAAATGTTATGATAAAAATGCATTTTTCACTACCAATCACCAATTATGCTGAACCACTATTCTTTGAGGTTTCGCCTCATCAATCCCCAACATTTGACACCGATTGACAAGCGTCAAATTCTAATCAACTTTTCCCTTAGGTCAGTCTCCTATTTTAGTCCGAGATGTCCATAGGGCCAACATCTACTCAGTTTTATTTAGGCTTAGGCTAGTGCGTGAGGAGATTGTTTGTGGCCTGAGGGAGGGTAGTGACTTTCCCACCTTATCATGTTTATAGGACAAACCCTTAATACAGTTTAGTGCAGTGTACAAGTGCATAGAAAAAGTAACACTCAAGCAATATTTCATACAAGAACGAACCTTATACTAAATGATATACACACATACCTTGGCTCCAGCACTCTTCAACAGTAAATAGAAAATGTAACAAGATAGACACATACCTAAATGCAAAATCTAAACCGTTTTTAGAATTTACAATCAACCTTTCTGTTGAATTAGAAATGTATATACAGTAAGTCAAACAAAGAAATAAATAGCTACAGATATTTAAACTTTACAATTCAGCCAACCTGCAAAAAATACAGGTTAGTAGTTCACTCAGATTGCCACGGGAATGTGGCAAATTTGAGGGATTCTGGGCTCTGCTTTCTTGAGCAGAGTTCAGAGCCACTTATATGTCCACTGCAGCAAAATTTTCTTTTTATTATACCTGTATATCAAGAACAGAGAAGAAAGTTAATCAACAAAGTAAACAAAAAAAAGAGTTACTTACCATCCCTCCCCGGCAACGTCGCCAAAAATTGATTGAGTTAAGACCTGCACAGAAAATACAGAATTTTAGAACTTAAAAATAAAGAGTGCAAGTACTCAATACTACTGCTGTAGCAAGTGGCTATCCAAGTCGTGATCCACAAGGAGGGACTAGCAATGGAAACTTTTGTAAGTTCTCTTTTAAGTTACTTAAAATGATTAAAGTTATTCTTTTATTCTTTAAAAGAAAAAGAAAATAAGTTATGTTAAATTGTGAAAGTGATCGGTTGGAGTAAATGGAGAAAATAGAAAATGAATTTATAAAAAAAATTAAAAAGAGTGAATAAAAGAGTTGGGAGATGGCAGTGATCTAAACTAAATGATTAAAGGAAAGAAAGATAACCTAAAAGAAGTACTTACCTTCTTTGGTTGATGACTTACCTTGAATCGTTGGCACGTTTACCTTGCTTCAGAGGCGATCAACGCATAATCCATAAGATCAAGCTCAGTCCCCATTCGTATTACATCATCAAGACAAATAAGAATGAAATGATATAAAATCTTGAGGAGGAAATCATCATCTTGAAATATCGGTGGTAAACACACAACAAGGTTCTACCGATGCTACTAGATCGCTTGGATACGCATCAAAATCAAAAGAGAAAAAGTAGAAAAGAGAAGAAGAGTATAAAAAATAAAAAATAATAAACAAGTTACATTTTTATTGCTTGTAGAAATGATGAAAGAAAATAGGAGGTTACAACGGTGTCACTCTCAGTATAAATCTCTCCCTCTTACTTACATGAATCTCAGTCTAACTGTTCTTACAAAGAAATAAAAGCTACATGAAAAGAAAATAAAAACCTACACTAACTAGAATAAAAACTAGCCTAAGAATCCTTCCCTACCTAATCGCTCCCTTCTTCAGCAAAATTTCAGATATTTATAGGCAAAAACCCAGAGGGGAGAGTGTGAGGAGATAAGGGGAGAAAACGCTCCCCTTATCTCCATAACTTGGCTACGAAAACATGGCTAAACTCGCATTTTCGTGGCCTAGATGTGGCCACAGCGAGGGGGAGATTAGATAAATTTTGTTTTTATCCCCTTTTGTCCAGCTAGATTTGCTGTTTGATCTTTGATTCTGACCTGATCTTTGGTGGTCCTCAAGCTAACTGATTTAGATTCATATAAATCCGAATTAGTCGGTTTTATTTGATGTGATCCTCCCTGATATGCGTTGATCTTCAGCTGAAATTATCTCTATCTCTTGAATATTTGTCTCCTCTTTAATTAAGATTTAAATCAGAATTAAAGTATATTTTGGGATTATTTCTTTTCCACCTCCATTAGTAATGGGCCTGCATATTATTAAATAAAAATAAGACTAAATAATAAGATTTATTTGATAATAAATATGAGAATGCGACATTATATGTGCAATATCAGCGACTGATCAGTTTTTATTTTTTTCGAATGTAATTTTCAGTTTTATTGATATAACTTGGAGGAAAGAAGAGTTTCATGGGAGAATGAGAGTGAAGGCTATACACTGAGAGTGACACCAGTATAAGTGTTCTTCATTTCTTTTATTGTTACTCTGTTGCTAGACCAAAGGCCTTTCGCCTTAACTATGATGATGACTAACTTAAGAAATTAAGTTACCAATGATCTTGTGTTTATATAATTTCAGTTATTGATCAAGATCTTAGTAGGTGTTTAGCCTCAACAAAGGATTCTAAGTAAAGTTTTGAAGCTAGCACGAGTTGATCCAAAGCTCGCGCATCAAGATCACATCTAGAACTCAAGTTGCAGTTAAGCTCTATGGATCGAGTTTGGATCGAGTCGTCTTGGAGAAAAAGATCGACAAGAAGTCTTCGGTTTAGATTTGTTTAGTTTTATTTAGATCTTGTGCAAGGATAGTTAATTTTGATATGCACAAGTATATACACACACAAGTTCAAAAGTTTTGGTTTCGGTTTAACCGTTTATGTTTCAAAAGTTTATCAAAAGTCAATTTGGTATTTAATGTCAAAAACATAGATATATTATTTATATGTGTATTGAATTCTATCCATACATATTATGCTTGAAATATGTTTTAATATCTTATTTTTGTATTTATACAAGTTTTGGAGAAAACGGATTTTCATTTCAAAATCTAAGTTTTAGAAAATGCAGATTTTGTTTTAAGTTTAAATTTCTGTCTCAAAAATAGTTTAAATTTTTTGTAATATGTGTTGATTTTTGATCACACATAATTATACTTCAAATACTTATATGAACTTATTTTTGTGAAGTTATGAAGATTTATTGGAATTTTAGGTATTTAACAAGTTGATTCCATGCCCTAAAAATCCTGTTCTGAGCCTTCTGGCGGTCGATCGACCGGTCGACCAGACCAGAGCTCGGTTGACCGATCGATCGATCGATGTGCACAAAACATGCACATAGGCCTTGCCTATATGGCCGATCGACTGCACAGTCAACTGGCTGAGAGACCAGAGGTCCCTGTTTGGCACGGTCAACCGGGCAGTCGACCAACAGGCTGGTTTGTCTTTGAGGCGGTCAACCGACGGCTCAAACGATCAAAAATTTGACCGTTAGCCGATCAACCGGGCGGTGACCAACAGCCCATTCTGGGCAGATTTTGACCCCAACGGCTAGTTTTCCTAAAGTCCTATATATATGGGGTTGGGGGCTGTTTTCTACAAGATTGTTTAGAGCAAAAATTCTCTACTTCTCAAGTATTTTTATCAAGTTTTTTAAAAGAAGTTTTTGAGCTAAAAATTCTTATCTTTTATTTTGTTTCAAAGTTTAGGAAAATCAGAAGAAAACAAGTTTTGGGATTGTAGTTTCTTGCTCTAAATTTTTATATCTTTTCTAGAGTTTTCCCAAGTTTTTTCTCTTTGATTTCTTTTCCAAAAACTTTGATTTCTCACAAACTTGAGCTATCAATTCAAATCTATCTTTAAGATCTTTGTATTGTGAGAATAACTATTTGTGATCTTTCAAAATCACCAAGTGTTGTTTGTGATCATTGGATCACCAAGTTGTAATCTTTTTCTCTTTGCTTTGTGTTCCCTCTTGTGTAGAGGTGATTGAGAATTGAGTTATGTACTCCCGGTGTTGAGTTTAATTCCTCGATGGAGGTCCCTGTGTGAAAGATCTTATAGTGGATAGTTGAAATCCTTCTGGTGAAGGTGGGGACGTACAGCGATGGCTCGAACCTCGAAACATATCCTTGTGTTTTGCATTTGGATTTTTCTCTCCTCTCTCTTTATATCTTGCATCGTTATTACTTGCTCATATTCATATACATGCTTGCTATTATTTGTGTGCGCACACTTGTGATGAATCAAGAGAGCTTTTAAAGTACCTCTACTTTTAATTTAGAGGAATCTCAAAGAGTAGTTCCAAAGCCCTTCACGGGGAATTCAGACTCACTCTTGATTACACTTTCTGTGTTTGCAATAAATTTTTTAAATTATGCATTATTTGCATTAGATTAACACTAAACCTATTCACCCCCCTCCAGGTGTACTTTGATCTGTTTCAATGAAAGTTACACTTTTATTTTGTTCTTCTTCTAACTTTACTTGACTCTTCTGCAACTTATAAATCCAAGTGAATCTTATAGCCTCGAAACTGTCTTGCCCTTGCAAGTGCCATTGATGGCTTATGGTGATGGATAGCCATTTCTAAATTAGTTTAAACTTACACCTTTATTTTATAGTTTAGAATAGGAATGGGGAAGATCCTATATGCCATACTTTGATCGCCTTCAAACCAAGATAAATCGTTGCAACGAATCCAAGGTAAGCAAGCGCCAAGGAGGTAAGTATTTTACTATTTCTTTCTTTTCATTTCTTAGAACACACATCTTAAATCAACTCTTTCTTTACTCTTTTTCATTTCGTTTTAACTTAGTTTTTAAACACCAACAATTAGCATCTTCTTCTATCTTCCACTTTCTTTCTAACATAACCATAGATTTATTTTCTTTTCTTTAAAATAAAGAAGAAAGATCTTAACCAGTTTAAGTAACCTAAAAGAGAACTTACTCAATGCTTCTATCGTTGTTCCTCCTTGTGAATCACGACCCACATAGCCACTTGCTATAGTGGTAGAATTAAGAATCTAGCACTTTCTTAATCTTCATTCCTAAATTCTATATTTTTTCTGTGTATAAGTTTACCTCAATCAAATTTTGGCCGTTGCCGTGGAGAGATGGTAAGTAAATCTTTTTAATTTACTTTATTAGATAAATTTTCTCCTCTGTTTTTATGTTCAGGAGCTTAGTTGAAGAATCTAATTGCTACAGTGGACATATAAGTGGCTCTGAACTCTACTCTAGAAAGCAGAGTCCAGAAGCCCTCAGAATTGCCGCGCAAACGTTGCAGTCTGAGAGAACTACTGACTCTGCTTTGGTTGCAGGTGTTTGAATTTGAAAGTTTAAGTCTCCACTGCTAGTATTTTTCTTATTTAGCCTAATGTACACATTGTATTAACTCAACAATAACATGTGTTTGTTAATTGCTTAAAAATGTTTAGACATTGCATTCTAGGCTCGTGTCTAATTTTGTTACATTATATTATTGTTGAAAAGTACTGGAGCAAAGGTATATGTGCATTGCATATGTTTAGGAAATATATTTTGGGTTATTCATATTGCCTAAGTGTTGCTCTACTATATACTTGTACACTTGCACTAAAACGAATTAAGGACTTGACCTATAAACAAGATAAGGTGGGAAGTCGTTACCCTTTCTTAGCCCAAAATCATCTCCTCACTCACTAACCCATTCTTAAGTTAAAACTGAGTAGATGTTGGACCTAAGGATGTGCCTAGGGATGTCTCGAACTTAACAGGAGACTAACCTAAGGGAAAAGTTGTTAAAATTTTACTCTTCTCAAATCGGTGTCAAAGGTCGGGGATTGAGAGGTGAAACCTCGAGGGCTGGTGGTTTGACTTAATTAAGCCCATCGTTTTTGGCACGGATACCTCCCACCAATCTTGCCCCGATCTGACCGATTAAGTTGTGATCAGATTGTGCAATATACCTCCAGCGTACAGTCCAACCAGTTAGGAGTCGTCTAGGTCTAAGATCTACCATAACACAGGCTAGATTTTTTTTGTTTCCTTTGTTTATTTGTTTATTTGTTTTTTTTATGATTACACTTGTGATATGGATTATAACTATAATTTTCCAACTTTAACTCAAATTCATATTTCACACCAACCTCTTTAAATTTGGATATTACCAACCCGACATTACATAACTTTAACCAACCAAGTATATCAGATTGGCCTTTCTTGAATTAATATGTGCCTCAATCCCAGTATTATGAACAAGATTGCGATAATCATCATCACTCTTCACCGAGTCAGTGGGGATATAACTCTCTTGAATCATATTATCAACTACCTTTCCAACAATCATCTTCATATACTCTTTTTTCTGATCAACCTATAGAAGAAGAATATGAAATAGAAAGGAGTAGAAAAGCCATACTTGAGTACTTGAAATCTTGAAACTCAATAGACACAAGTATCCCACAAAATTTTCAAATCCAAGAGCCCTGCTGCATTTTTCAAGTCTCACCACAATGAGAAGAATCTATTGACCTCGAAAAAAGTACAAAATACATGATTCAGAGCGAAAATTCTTATATCCAGTCCATCAATAGGTTAGATGTAAGAATTAGTCAATTGAAAAATATGTATAGGAATGAGAAAACTCTCCCTACCCAATCTTTGACTATTCCCGATTTCCCTAGCCGTATTGATAGGAACCAAGAATCATGGTGTCTTGAAAACTTCAACCAAGATTCAATTTCATCACGCCATCCTAAACTTGATCAGTACCAAATCATTGAAAAATTGGCAAGTTTTTATTTTAATGAAATTGAGCTTGAACATGACTGTGAACCCAATTTTCAAATCTATGATTCAGTTCCGAATTTTGAATCAATATTTACCCCGGTATCCTTACCTGATTTGGGCCCAATTCTCGAGCTAACACTATTCCCATACCTATAAATCTAGAATATGAACCACTTGTTTTGGATAATCAAATTCAATTTTTGGGAAAAGAATGTGAATCTCAATTCTTTGATTTGGACTCAACTCTTGAACCAAAATAAACTTCGTACTTAAACTTGATTTGAGTCTTATTCCCAAATCAGTATTGGTTCCCTTTTCTTTCATTTTAGAGCCCGAATCATCCAATTTATCAAATCACCTTCTTTTATTGGACATAGGTATAGACCATAATGACACCGTGATGATTTTTCAAGATTGGTCATATAAATAGGATAATTTTTATGTTAGGATCTTTCATGATCCTATTCCATTTGGGGATTGTAAAAATGTAAATAAAAAAAAGTTCATAAAAGGTGGATACCTTGGTAATCCACAATATTTAGATTGGGTAGAAACGCTTGGCCCAATCCAACCACCACCGGAACCACCACCTTGAGGTAATATTTTTCCTTCCCTTTCTTTTTTCCATGCATATATGCATTCATTCATACATTGAGGACAATGCATGAGATAGGAATGGGGGAGGATTCTAACAAAACATAGATTTTTTTTAATTTATAAAAAATTATATATATAACTTTTTCTTTTGCTTTTAAAAAAACTGAAAGGAGAAATAATATTTTGACCTATTTTTTGTAAGAAATTAAGTTAATTTTAAGGAGCAGGGGAATCATAATTAGGATTTCCTATACTTGGTCAAAATAAAATTATTTGTTTGATTTTTAGGGTTAGGAAGAAAACTTGAAAAAATAATTTAGTTTTGACTTTTTTAACTTGATAAAATATGCATTCTTTATACACTTACACACTTAGGGTTCAAAAATAAAGATTCTTATGCTTTATAAAAAAAGAAAAAAAGAAAATATATATATGTATAAAAAATTCTCTGATTAAGCTGCGTATTTGTACGTCATAAAGCATAAGTATTCACGTCTAAAAATTATTCATATAATTAATAAAATGCTTAAGTTTTGTAGCCATGTTTGCTTGAGTCATTAGGTACTTAGGGTATTTTCTCACCCGGTGCCCTAAGATCATCTGGTTTGGGAGTCACCGACCTAAGGCTCGTTATATGGGCAGATTAGAAAGCCTAATAGAACTAAGAATATCACCAAAAATATGAAAATTAAGGCATAAAAGTTAGAGTTCAATAACCCTGCGTTAAAATTGCACGGTCACGAAGGTGAATATGACTTAGAGCAAAATATAAGACTAGACGAGAAAAATAGTTTGACTACTTACCTTGATTGATAGCAAGTTCTCGAATAGAGACTAAGTTTAGAAATAAAAAGTTCAGTTCTTTTATAACTTATAAATTACTTGAATTTTTATAATAATACTTCAAATATTTTCTCATTTTTTGAAAATGTGTTTTCAAAATACTAACACTTTATTTCTCATTGCTTTTGGATTTTGTGGGTATAATTCACTGAAAATCCTCAAGAAACAAAACTCGTCCTCTAGGAGTAACCTAGAGGTTTGACAGCTTGTTGCACATGCTAAGTGCAAGCGTGACTCCTACGAAAGTGTGTTAGATTAGGTTGCTCTATTTTTCTTTGTTTTGCTTGAAGACGAGCAAAAGATAGGTATGGGGTGTGATTGTATACGTATATTGCATTATTTTTATTACATTACCGTATTTACCCTGTAATAAATTTTGCTAACTTTCTTGCCTTAATTTCTATTTTTGCTCATGATAATCAGTGGAGAGAAGGAGGATTAAACCAAATAAATTTCAATTAAAGTTAGATTTAATTGGATCTATTTGGTTAGCTGAAATGATCCCAGATCCAATTCAGTTAAACCAATTTTTTTTAGGATATATTCGGTTAATTGAAGAATTAACGAGGATAGTTGTAACCCTCTGTTCCAAATATACGTATGTCAATACTGGTATCTGGTGATGATTTAGTTATCTTGATAGTCGAATTGAGGCAATTTCTACTCATGATATTCTTTCCCATTATTTATAATTTTTCTAGAATTTTGGAATTTTTTTGAGAATTATTGGAGAAGAATCTCAATTAGGGGTCGATCGGTGACATAGGCTGACTCTGGGATTTTTAATTAACAATCGGGGATGAATTTTGGAAATCTAACTTCACAGCAATGTTCAGGATGACATCTTCTATTTTTTAGAATTTTTTGAGGATTTTTCTAAATTAATCAAATAAAATAATATTTAAATATTATTCAAAAAGAAAAGAATGAAATTAAAATTAAAATAAAATAAAAGAAATTAGAAAAACCACATGTGTTACAGGTTTCGAACCCAAGCATTCGAACCCAAGCCTATGTTGTATAGAATTGAATGCTCTAACTAACCGACCAGCTTTGGGTCTTATTACTAGGAGATAAGCAATTCTATTTGAACTTCCTTGGCTTACCCTTTTTATTCTCCCCAATGACACACAAAAAAACCAAACTCCTTTTTGATGTTCCAGTCCTCGAACCCGCGCCCCCCTTCCCAACATTCAATGCACACACCACTTGGGCATTTTGATCTTTGGCCAAAAACCACACGTTATTTATTTAACCATTTACTGCTTCATCTTCTTCTCCCCAGCAAACACACGTCCTGCTCCCTCTTCTTCCTCCCCACGTTCTCTACTCCTCCTCCCAACTGCAGCCACGTCCCCCACGACCTCCACCTGCGTCTTCCCTCTCTCTCACGTTCCCTCTCTCCCTCTATCTCTCACTTACGTTTCTCTTTCCCCCTCTATATAAACCCCAAGCCTCCTCCTTCATGCATCACTCCATGGTTTCCCCTCCTTCCTCTCCCTTTGGCTTGCCCCACTGTCAGAGCACCAGCAGCTCCTCAGGCGGACCTACGGCCGTCCACGCTCCACCGGCAAGCGCGAGGAGACCTACATCCCTTCTGGCGAGCTCCGTGGGCCATCATCATCCTCCGCGAGCTCCACTGTCGACGGCAGCCCCCTCGGCCGAGTTGAACCCCAGAGCTCCATCTCCCCGCCGGCGAGCGCGAGAATCCGAGCACCACATCTTCTTTTTGGCCCGAAAGCCCATCACTCTAGTTTTGATGATGATCAACTCATGTAGTTATAGTACTAATAATCTTGTGTTTAATTAGTGACAGATTTATGATCAAGATCTTAGTAGGTGCATAGCTTCAACAAAGGATTTTAAGTCAAGTTTTGGAGCTAGCACGGTTTGATCCAAGAGCCATTGGATCGTGTTTGGACCAAGTCAAGAAGATGAGAAGGCTTCAAGTGAAGACTTCAAGAAGATGAAGACTTGTGTCTAGGTTTGTTTTTAGAAGATTTTGTTTTTAGTTAAAATGTAAAGGATAGAGTAGTTGGTGGATTGCTCAAGTATCATATACACACACACACTCTTGATCTAGTTTGTTTTACAAAAGATTTTCTATTTTAGAAAATACATGTTTGGATTTTGGTTTTCAAGTTTACATATCTTTTATCCAAAACCAAGTTTAAAGCTTTATGTCAAAAACTTAGATATTTCACCATGTTTGTGTAGTGGATCATATCCATGCACCATATGCTTTCAAAGTTGTTTAAATATCTTGTTTTTGTATTTGGAGAAGTTTTGGGAAAATAAGTTTTAGAAAAATCAAGTTTTGAAAATACTGTTTTCTTTTGAGCCAATATTTTCAAGTTACAAAAATAGTCCAAATCATTTATAACATGCCTTGATTTTGTGCAAGCATGTTTGTTTATAAAAGTATATTGGTAAAACTATTTTGTATATTTTTCAGTATTTTATGGATTTTTATGTGAGCCAAAAGACCAAGTTTTTAATCCCTAGTTCAGACCTGACCTGGCTTCAGCCGGTCGACCGACCCGGTCGACCGACGTGCACAGACGTGCACGCCAGTTCTGCAGGAGGGCCGGCCGACCGACGCGGTCGACCGTCCAGAGAGCTCTGCTCTCTGGAAAGGCCCCGGCCGACCGAGCGGTCGACCGGACAGAGAGATTGCTCTCTGTATCCTGGCTCGGTCGACCGATGGCTCAAACGGTCTGAAATATGACCATTGGCCGGTCGGCCGGACGGTCGACCGACAGGCCTGACAGAACCCCAACGGCTTATTTTCTGAGCCTATAAATTTGGGGGTTTGGGCATTGTTTTTCAACAAGATTTTTAAGTGGGTTTTCACCAGTTTTTCCTAAACTATTTAGAGGTTTTCCTCCACTTGATTAAGAGCAAATATTTCCAATCAAAAAGAGAGTTTTTATCAAGAGTGTTAAAAGAGATTCTTTGAGTTTTCCTCCACCATCTCTTTCCTTGTTTTCTCACAAACACTTGAGCAACCCATTGAGCTATTCATCCTATAGGAGTGTTTTTGTGAGAGGATTTTAGGTGATCAAGAGTTGTGATCACCAAAGTTCATCTTTGCTCTTTGAGGAGGCGGACGTGTGTGTTCACATTGTTTCGGGTCCTAGTGTGGACTCGGTGTTTCGGGTTCGGGTGTGACTCCTTGTTTGAGGTGCGGCCTCGGCGAGCCGGTGGGCTTGTGGTGTGTACGGACTAGGGAGTCCGAGAGCTTGTAGGTGTTGCGGCACCGGGTGATCCATTGGGATCAATTATAGTGGAAATCCTCCGTGTGTCGAAGGCAGGGATGTAGGGCAAGTGTGCTCGAACCTCGAAACAAATCCCTTGTGTTTGCGATTGCTCACTCTCTCTATCTCCTGTTTATATCTTGCATGCTTATCTTGTGTTCATCTTTATATGCATGATATACATTTGTGCTTAATTGTTATACTTGCTTGGGTTTGTTTGCTAACACTTGTATTTAACCAAGAGAGCCAACACGGCACCTCAACCTTTATCTAGGGGAATCTAGAGGAGTTAGTCCAGAGCCCTTCACGGGGAATTCGGCTACACTCTTGTGTTATACGTGGTGTTTAGTTTAAATAGTTTGTTTAGGTCATAATAGTTTTTACTTTCGCATTATTTGGCATTAAGTGACCATTAGATTAGCCATCACCTATTCACCCCCCTCTAGGTGATCTTTCAATTGGTATCAGAGCCAGGTGCTCTGAATTTCGGTCTCACAACCTAGAGTTAAAGATCCTCATTTTTAGGCTAATCACAATATTTGTACACACACCATGGATTTCATGTCACCACCCACCTTTAACATTCTTAACATCCAAATTTGGAAGGTTAAGATGTCCTTGTACCTCAAGGCCCTAGGCATTCATGTTTACCTTGCCATCACTAATGATTATTGTTTAAATGGCAAGAATTTTGAGGCTAATGCAAAAGCCCTACATGCTTTAAAGTCTACCCTAAATCATGAATATTTATCTAGGGTTTCTAATGTTGATTCAGCTTTTGTAGCTTGGAACATCATCACCTCCCTTGGCGAAAAGGATCTATATTATGCGGGAGCGATTCGGATGTTAGAAGCGACACCTCCAACAAGTGCTATATGGTCTAAGGGGATAACCCCTTGAGGTAACTACCGAATCCGAGGTAGAAGATGTTAACATGTCATATGATGAGCTTTCATCTTTTTGTCAACTATTACTTGAGAAATATGACATGCTTAAGAAAGATAATAAAAATTTGAAAAAGAAATTTGATTGCATGCTAAAGGAAAATGATTCATTTAGAACTAAGGTTGCATGCATGGAAAAAGAAAATGAATTTTTGAAAAATAAAAATGTTTTCTTGTTGTCTAAATTAAATGATCTTTGTGAAGGAAACACTTGTTTGAAAAATAAAATTGTTTTGGTGAAAAAACAAAAAGAAGTTGTTTTTCAAGAAAACTCTTGTTTAAAAAGAAAAATTTGTGAAAAAGAAAAAGAAAGTTTTTCTAAAAAGAATAAGAAAAATATTTCACATTCTCACCATGCTTTACATGCCACCATTAATGATAGTGAGATTAATATTTTGAAAAATAAAATGGATTGTTTGAGCTCTACTTTGAGCACATGTGCATTTAACCACAGTAGATTGGAGTCTAGGTTTTCAAAGAAACAAACTCCACATATTCATTCACATCATCATCATCATGCATATGCTTATGTTGCACGTCACGATCATACACATACACATAAGCATACTAAGGTGTACAAATGTACACATTGTGGCCGCAAAGGCAATTTAGCAAAATTTTGTTTTGATAAGATGCATCATATTAATTTTGCTAAAAATAAAAATATTTGGGTGCCTTACAAAGCTAACCCCCAAGGACCCAAGAAAAAATGGGTACCAAAACCCCCACCGTGTGTTTTTGATGTAGGTGAGGGCTCTCACACGACGTGAGAGAAATGGTGCCTTGATGGTGGATGCACTTGGACTTGATGGACACATATATGGATGCACACTATCAAGGAGGTTTGGTGGGTCAACCACCATGTTTGGAGTTTTGGAACATAGTTCCTTAGTTGGTAACTATTTCTAAACTCTCAATTTATGTACATGCTTTTACTTTCATGATATCATATAGCATGTTCATGTTTTATATGTTTTTGTGCTTCATGTGGTAAATTAGTATAAATGTAATTTTATCAAAACTTGTATTTATACATGTACAAATAGTGAGAACAAATTGATTCATATATGTTTGCACTTCATGCTCATTTGTACCCACTATATGCACATATATAGGCTAGTTTTGATGATTTCCTCATTTACACTTGTTTTGCCAATTTTCATGTTTTTATTTCATGTATATGTAATTTTTATTCAAATCTAATAAATATACATGTATATTCTTTTTGAGTCTCTTGCCTTCATGCAAATCTATTAATAGACTCATTTTATGTTTGGGATATGTATGCATATTGTTAGATTTAGATAAATCATACATATACCTAGAAGTTTATTGTTTTTAATGAAAAATAAATTTTCATGTTTTGTTTGATAAAAAAAAATGAATAATTTGTTTTGATCATTTTGAGCTTTAATGATTATTTTCATGAAAATGCTATATACATGATTCTTGTACACTCATACTTCATTTGTTTTGTCATGACTTTGATTCATGAACACTTTTATGAGCTTAATCGATTTTGAGTGTCATCTCTTGTGTATTTGGTATGATTCATGAAATACATATGTTTTGATTCTATGTTTTGAAGGATCTTTAACTAGTTTTTCAAAAATTAATTTAACTAGTTATTTATTCTTCAATGTTTATGAGATATACACATGATCCTATTATTGTTTCAATTGCTATCATTGAATTGTTTCAATTGGTATCAATTTGACTCTATTTTTGTATATACTCATATTTTGTTTTCTTATATATGTATGTATCAATTTCATTTGGTATACTCTTTTTTCATACATATATATGAGTTATTTGTGCTTGAGTTAAAATTATTTTACATGTTTAAAGCACAAAGTTGTTTATGCTAAGCTTACTTCAAATTTTTTTAAGCTTATGCATTATGTTTTAAAATTGATATCAAAATTACAAAAAAAAGTATGTTTATTTGATATCTCAAAATTTGTTTTTAATAAAGAAAAATTAAAAAAAAAATGTTTTGATTTGTATTGCCTATATGCAAGGAGAGCTTAACATCTCTTCTACATATAGATTCATGTTGAGTGTATCTTGTATTGAGGAGCTTGACAACTCTTCTTTATGTGATACACGTGTGTAAGGGGAGCTTCACATCTCCTCTTATGCATTACATATTATACGTTATGTGAATTAGGGCTTGTCATTCCTCTTTCATGTAATGAATATGTGTAGAGAAGTTACTTTACCGTCTTCCTCTTCATGAATGTATGTCGCATATAACATTTTATTGACTTATTTGTTTACCCCTTCTTTGGTTCTTTGTTTCGGACAAAAAGGGGGAGAAAATTTGATGATTTGTTTTACTTTAACCCCCTTTGTTGATGATTGACAAAAAGGGGAGAAAGATTTTGGTTTTATATGCATGTTTTGTGAAAAAGGATTGTTTATGCATATATGTTTGGTGTTTTTGCAAATAGGAGAAAAAGAATTTGATTTGTTTTATGCTTGATTGGCATGTTTATCTCCTAGATTTCCATACATGTTTATGAGCATACATTGCATATTTATTATTTGTCTGTTATGCATGAGTTAAGGGGGAGCCTCTTTGAAGCTTTACTTTAATCCATGCATATATAACTTCATGAGTTTTGTCATCTCAAAAAGGGGGAGATTGTTGGCCCGAAAGCCCATCACTCTAGTTTTGATGATGATCAACTCATGTAGTTATAGTACTAATAATCTTGTGTTTAATTAGTGACAGATTTATGATCAAGATCTTAGTAGGTGCATAGCTTCAACAAAGAATTTTAAGTCAAGTTTTAGAGCTAGCACGGTTTGATCCAAGAGCCATTGGATCGTGTTTGGACTAAGTCAAGAAGATGAGAAGGCTTCAAGTGAAGACTTTAAGAAGATGAAGACTTGTGTCTAGGTTTGTTTATAGAAGATTTTGTTTTTAGTTAAAATGTAAAGGATAGAGTAGTTGGTGGATTGCTCAAGTATCATATACACACACACTCTTGATCTAGTTTGTTTTACAAAAGATTTTCTATTTTAGAAAATACATGTTTGGATTTTGGTTTTCAAGTTTACATATCTTTTATCCAAAACCAAGTTTAAAGCTTTATGTCAAAAACATAGATATTGTGTAGTGGATCATATCCATGCACCATATGCTTTCAAAGTTGTTTAAATATCTTGTTTTCGTATTTGGAGAAGTTTTGGGAAAACAAGTTTTAGAAAAATCAAGTTTTGGAAAATACTGTTTTCTTTTGAGCCAATATTTCCAAGTTACAAAAATAGTCCAAATCATTTATAACATGCCTTGATTTTGTGCAAGCATGTTTGTTTATAAAAGTATATTGGTAAAACTATTTTTGTATATTTTTCAGTATTTTATGGGATTTTTATGTAAGCCAAAAGACCAAGTTTTTAATCCCTAGTTCAGACCTGACCTGGCTTCAGCCGGTCGACCGACGTGCACAGACGTGCACGCCAGTTCTGCAGGAGGGCCGGCCGACCGACGCGCGGTCGACCGTCAAGAGAGCTCTGCTCTCTGGAAAGGCCCCGGCCGACCGAGCGGTCGACCGGACAGAGAGATTGCTCTCTGTATCCTGGCTCGGTCGACCGATGGCTCAAACGGTCTGAAATATGACCGTTGGCCGGTCGGCCGGACGGTCGACCGACAGGCCTGACAGAACCCCAACGGCTAGTTTTTCTGAGCCTATAAATTTGGGGGTTTGGGCATTGTTTTTCAACAAGATTTTCAAGTGGGTTTTCACCAGTTTTTCTAAACTATGTAGAGGTTTTCCTCCACTTGATTAAGAGCAAATATTTCCAATCAAAAGGAGAGTTTTTATCAAGAGTGTTAAAAGAGATTCTTTGAGTTTTCCTCCACCATCTCTTTCCTTTTTTCTCACAAACACTTGAGTAACACATTGAGCTATTCATCCTATATGAGTGTTTTTGTGAGAGGATTTTAGGTGATCAAGAGTTATGATCACCAAAGTTCATCTTTGCTCTTTGAGGAGGCGGACGTGTGTGTTCGCATTGTTTCGGGTCCTAGTGTGGACTCGGTGTTTCGGGTTCGGGTGTGAACTCCTTATTTGAGGTGCGGCCTCGGCGAGCCGGTGGGCTTGCGGTGCGTACGGACTAGGGAGTCCGAGAGTTTGTAGGTGTTGCGGCACCGGGTGATCCATTGGGATCAATTATAGTGGAAATCCTTCGTGTGTTGAAGGCGGGGATGTAGGGCAAGTGTGCTCGAACCTCGAAACAAATCCCTCGTGTTTGTGATTGCTCACTCTCTCTCTCTATCTCCGCTTTATATCTTGCATGCTTATCTTGTGTTCATCTTTATATGCATGATATACATTTGTGCTTAATTGTTATACTTGCTTGGGTTTGTTTGCTAACACTTGTATTTAACCAAGAGAGCCAACACGGCACCTCAACCCTTATCTAGGGGAATCTAGAGGAGTTAGTCCAGAGCCCTTCACGGGGAATTCGGCTACACTCTTGTGTTATACGTGGTGTTTAGTTTAAATAGTTTGTTTAGGTCATAATAGTTTTTACTTCCGCATTATTTGGCATTAAGTGACCATTAGATTAGCCATCACCTATTCACTCCCCCTCTAGGTGATCTTTCACTTCTCCATCGGGAGCCCCTCTCTCCAGCCTCCGTGATCTCCGACAGCAGCCGATCCTCTCCGGTGAGCCTCCGTCGTCGTCCGCGAGTTCCGCCGTCGACGGCCGCGCATGACCCCATGGCGGCGCACACACCTTGCGTGGGCATGGGAACCTTCTCTCACAAGACTCTAAGGTGCTGGAAGAAGATTCAGACTGAAGGGAAGCGTTTCGGGTAAGTTACTTTGCGTTGTCGTCGATTTTTGTTATTGTTGGCATTTCATCGAACACGTAACATACACTAGTTTAATCACTATTTCACCATGATAATCTTATTTTAAAATTGTAATAAAAATATATAGGGACATTTAAGACATGTCTCCTAATTATCATAATTTTTAATTTATTTTTGAATTTTTTAAATCAAAACAAAAAACAAAAAAACCCTGCTGTTGCTCTCGGCCAGGACCTGGCCGAGAGCAAGCAGGCCCGGTCCTGGCTGAGCCAGGCCAGGCAAAGACCTGGCCTGGTCTGGCCAGGCCTGCCAGACCTGGCCCAGGCCAGGGCTGGTCCGCCAGGCTGGCCAACAGACCCAGGTTCGGGTCTGTTTACAGACCCGACCCGGCCCCATTTAAAAAAAGAAAAGAAAAGAAAAGAAAGAAAGGAAAACAAAAAAGAAAAGAAAATGCAAAGAAATAAATAAAATAAAAATAAGTAGAAAAATAATTGTAGCATTTACTGTAGCAAACTAAACCCAAACCCATTACTGCAGCAACAGAGCCGTTAAGCTTTTTTTTTATTGATATTTAGATTTATTTTATTTCAGAAAATTCACAGAAAATTCACAGAAAATCACAAACTAAATTTGAAACTCTATAAAATTATTTTTATGTAATATTACTTAGAAGAACATGAAATTAAATATTTTTGTAATTACTATTCAATGATAATTTATTTAAAAATGGCTAATAAATTACTAAATAGCACAAAAAAATATGAAATTCATAATTCAATAATATGTAAACATTATACATCAATTTATTATTTTATTCATATATTTTATCATGAAAATTTATTTTTAAATAGTTGCTATAAATTCAGAAATTAAATTATTTTTAAATATTAAATAACTAAAATTATAATAAATAGAAAAAAATACATTATCACTTAACTTTTCACTGAATAAATAACATGTCAAGTCCCTAATTAATTCACGTAATACTTAGGCGGCGAATTTTACCCAGAGCCGGTTGCAGTTACGGGAATTCAGACTCCAACGACATCAGGCAAGTGTACAAGATTCTCTCCTCGTTGACTTTCGTGTCAATTTTAACTTTGTCTCTTAACTATAATTTCTAGATAATATGTCCTTGATCTTTTATATCATTATGTGATCATGATTACATGATTAGCCCATTCTTGAATCCAATTATATTATTAATCTTGTATTACTTGATATTATCACCCATTTTGTCTAGTGATCATTACCTTATCGTGTTTGCATCTCATTCCTGTACTTGCATACATCCAACTAAAATTAACATGATTACTTGTATGTAATAGACTGATGTATTAGCAATGAAATCTACACTGATCATGATAAATACTATGATTTAGATCTTGAAGTTAACTGGATAATAATGAAGAAAGATTGATAGTTAAAGATTGAATATCGATTGACATTGAGATCCTGATATTACTGGAAATTAATCAAGAAAATTGACCATTATATTCTGAAAAATTACTCGAGGATACTTGTTGGATTATGGACATATGATCAAGATCGACTTATTATGGCCTTTGGATTACATGATATTGTCATCACTTGAACTACTTTGCATGTATTTGGTATCACTTGCACAACTTTATATTTATCACTTGATATTGTCACTATCTACATCGTCCCATGATTTTGATACACATTGTGTTCACCATCTAATGCTGATATTCTTGGTACCGATTCATGATCCTGTAATACTTAATAACATACTATTTTGCATTTGCATTTATTAATAAAATTAATCAAGCCGGGGTTATTGGGAGAGACTGTAGCAGGGGAAATCCAGGGAGGTGTTCTTGGAAGGGCGACCCCTTGTGGGTTTGGATGCCACACGTTATCTTGTTATTTATGCGCGCTCCTATTATTACATGTTACAGATACCTGAGTACAGTAAACTGTTTCTCCCTACTATCAGGATCCACTAATGCATCACTTGTTTGATATGAGTTGTTCTGTGGGATGGGGCACAGGATGATTGTATTAGTTAGAGTAAATAAATATGCTAGACATATGCACTTGCATCATATCCTTCATTGTCTTCAGTGATCTATTACCTGACATGTATTTTAAGATACTGACACTTGACTCATGTGATATGCATTATCTTGACTACATGACATTCTTGAACATACCATGTTATTTTATCTTGTGATCTTGAGTTCTTGGGATCTTGTGATTATGTTTCATGACAGTTACTTGTCCAGGACGTCTCATGTCATTATATACATGTTACACCATGCATGCACGGTCTTATTGTACATGATCTATCTTCTGATTATTCCTATTACTGTTATTACTTTCAGTTCTCGATACTGCCAAACATACTGCCGATGTCTTGCTTATTGTTACTACATTTTCATATTCTCTTTATTGTTCTTTTCCTTCGTGTACTCTTACTGGTCCGCTTCTGATGGACCTTTATTATATTTTTCAGTATTTAGATCAGGAAGTCGGTATAGAGAGTTGTTCGTAGATCATATTCTGGTTCAGCTGTTCTCCGGTGAGTTCAGTTTTCTTTCTTGACTTGTCTTATTCAGATATAGTGGATGATATTGTTTATGATTCAGTTTTTTTCATATATGTGATTTTATCCCTGTACTTTGTTGTATGTGCATATATGTGTGCTATCCTACTTGTTATTGACAGCCTAAGGTACTCATGGAAGAGATTTCACTCTTCGTGAGTATCTGTTGGCCATCGTCACGTACCTATTCCGTATTTTGGGAAGCGGGGCGTGACATGATTTTGTTGGTAACAGAGCCAGGTTAGTTATATGCCATATATGCAATCAGGCCACATATATGATAATCATCCACGAAATTATCTGAGTAAACAGTCATTGACTCCCTTCTTTGACTCCATACTTGTACAATCGATCCCCAGAAATCCTTGAACCATCACCCTGATATGACTATTCCATCCATGTAGTCTTCATACCTAGTCTGTCCCGCTTGATCATGTCTGGTTAGATTATTCTTGGTTTAGATTGAGGATAGATATATTGAGGACTTGACCTGATTATTTGGACGAAGAAGAATAAATGAAGAGGATCATTATCGAATTATCTGGCAGTTAATTTTATGAGAAATTTTGGATCTGAAACTTTTGTGATACATGTCTACAAGGGAATCATAGTGAGATGATGGACTTAAAATAATAAATCATGCCTGAATTAAATAATGATCAGATCACATCCATACATACTGGATTTAGGGTATGAATCTTGGAGTGATAATCAGATCAATAAATGAAACTATTGCCTTGAGCAAAATATGACTATACCTTGGATCAGATTGCTTGGATTTAGTTTCTGAGGATTAGAATCCTGAAGTTTTTAGACCTAAGTAATATTTAAGAATATCTATCATAGTTTGAAATTTTGAGTTAATCCTATGACTCTTAAGAACATTGTAATTGGGATACCTTGATAAATTGAGAATCATGTGATCTTCTGATTGAGATCACAGATGAAAGGAGGAGATAGGTATATCTGAATTTTTATGGAGATCAATGAATTTTAAACTCAACTTCTAGGATCTGAAGTAGGAATATAAAAGCAAGAATATAAAACCAATCTGAAAGATATATTGAGGGCTGAGACAATAACTAATTATTGATATCTGATCTTGGGATTTCCATCAGTGACTACTATCTTGACTAATGATCTTTCAGTAGTGACCGTCTGATCTGATAATGGGTTATTGTGATACTGTAAATATAAAAACATGTACTCGACGGTTTGAGATTATTTGGGATCTTAATGATTTTGAGGATATAACAACTAGAGGTGATTGCGAATTGAGCAATATGTGATAATCTCTGAGATAATCTAAATTTGGAGTGATGTTACAAGAGAGGTAACGTAATTGAGATATCTGAAATTCTTGTTCAATGTGATCAGAATAGATCAAAAGAATTAAAAGAATAAATCAGTGGAGTATGTTACTGGAGACCTTAAGGATTTGATCTATAAATGGTGAGAGTAATCTTATCAGATGAATATGACTATAGTGGATCAGAAGACCAATGTAATATGATCGATTATGAGCTCTGGAAAGTCAATTTGATACCCGGACTTATGGTGATACTCTTGACAGATGAATATGTTAGATTATGACTCATGGTTGACTTCAGTTATATCATATTGACATGACTGCAGATTCGGGATAATCCTAGCTCACGCAGATACAGCTTTGATTCATATGTCGATGTCTGGCCGAATTTCGAGGACGAAATTCTTTTTATAAGGTGGGTAGGATTGTAACCCTCGGTTCCCAATATACGTATGTCAATACTGGTATCTGGTGATGATTTAATCATCCTGGTAGTCAGATTGAGGCAATTTTAACTCAAGATATTATTTCCCATTATTTATAATTTTCTAAAATTTTGAATTTTTTTTGGGAATTATTGGAGAAGAATCACAATTGGGGTCGATTGGTAACAATAGGCTGACTCTAGGATTTTTAATTAATAATCGGGGACGAATTTTAAAAATCTGACTTCACAACAATGTTCAGGATGACATCTTCTATTTTTAAAATTTTTGAGGATTTTCCTGAATTAATCAAATAAAATAATATTTAAATATTATTCAAAAAGAAAAGAATGAAAATAAAATTAAAATTAAAATAAAATAAAAGAAATTAGAAAAACCGCATGTGTTGCAGGTTTTGAACCCAAGCCTATGCTGTATAGAATTGAATACTCTAACCAACCGGCCAACTTTGGTCTTATTACTAGGAGATAAGCAATTCTATTTGAACTTCCTTGGCTACCCTTTTATTCTCCCCAACGACACACAAAAAAACCAAACTCCTTTTTGATGTTCCAATCCTCAAACCCGCGCCCCCCTTACCAACATTCAATGCACACACCACTTGGGCATTTTGATCTTTGGCCAGAAACCACACGTTATTTATTTAACCATTTACTGCTTCATTCTTCTCCCCAGCAAACACACGTCCTGCTCCCTCTTCTTCCTCCCCACGTTCTCCACTCTCCTCCCAACTGCACCCACTTCCCCCACGACCTCCACCTGTGTCTTCCCCTCTCTCTCATATTCCCTCTCCCCCTCTATCTCTCACTTACGTTTCTCTTTCCCCCCTCTATACAAACCCCAAGCCTCCTCCTCCATGCATCACTCCATGGTTTCCCCTCCTTCCTCTCCCTTTGGCTTGCACCACTGTCAGAGCACCAGCAGCTCCTCAGGCCGAGCTATGGCCGTCCACGCTCCGCCTGCAAGCGCGAGGAGACCTACATCCCTTCTGGCGAGCTCCATGGGCCATCATCATCCTCCGCAAGCTCCACTGTCGACGGACAGTCCCCTCGGCCGAGTCGAACCCCCGGAGCTCCATCTCCCTGCCGGCGAGCGCGAGATCCCAAGCACCACATCTTCTCCGTCGGGAGCTCCTCTCTCCAGCCTCTGTGATCTCCGACAGCAGCTAATCCTCTCCGGCGAGCCTCCGTCATCGTCCGCGAGATCCGCCGTCGACGGCCGCGCATGACCCATGGCGGCGCACACACCTTGCGTGGACATGGGCACCTTCTCTCCCAAGACTCTAAGGTGCTGGAAGAAGATTCAGACTGAAGGAAAGCATTCCGGGTAAGTTATTTTGCGTTGTCGTCGATTTTTGTTATTGTTGGCATTTCATCGAACACGTAACATGCACTAGTTTAATCACTATTTCACCATGATCATCTTATTTTAAAATTGTAAAAAATATATAGGGACATTTAAGACATGTCTCCTAATTATCATAATTTTTAATTTATTTTTGAAGTTTTATTTAATAAAAAAAACAGAAAAACCCTGTTGTTGCTCTCAGCCTCTGGCCGAGAGCAGCTGCTGCTCCTCTCGGCCAGGACCTGGCCGAGAGCAAGCAGGCCCGGTCCTGGCCGAGCCAGGCCAGGCCAAGACCTGGCCTGGTCTGGTCAGGCCAGGTCTGGTCTGCCAGGCTGGCCAACAGACCCGGGTTCGGGTCTGTTTACAGACCCGACCCGGCCCCATTTAAAAAAAAAAAAGAAAAGAAAAAGAAAGAAAGGAAAAAGAAAAGGAAAAGAAAAAGAAATAAATAAATAAAAATAAGTAGAAAAATAATTGTAGCATTTACTGTAGCAAACTAGACCAAACCCATTACTGTAGTAACACACCCGTTAGCTTTTTTTTAATTGATTTTTAGGTTTATTTTAATTCAGAAAATTTCAGAAAATTCACAGAAAATCACAAACTAAATTTGAAACTCTATAAAATTATTTTGATGTAATATTACTTAGAAGAACATGAAATTATTTTTTTTTAATTACTATTCAATGATAATTTATTTAAAAATGACCAATAAATTACTGAATAGCACAAAAAAATATGAAATTAATAATTCAATATTATGTAAACATTATACATCAATTTATTATTTTATTCATATATTTTATCATGAAAATATATTTTTAAATAGTTGCTATAAATTCAAAAATTAAATTATTTTGAAATATTAAACAACCAAAATTATAATAAATAGAAAAAATACATTATCACTTAACTTATCACTGAATAAATATCATGTCAAGTCTCTAATTAATTCATGTAATATTTAGGCCGCGAATTTTACCCAGAGCCGGTTGCAGTTATGGGAATTCAGACTCCAACGACATCAGGCAAGTGTACACGATTTCTCTCCTCGTTGACTTTCGTGTGATTTTAACTTTGTCTCTTAACTATAATTTCTAGATATTATGTCCTTGATCTTTTATATCATTATGTGATCACGATTACATGATTAGCCCATTCTTGAATCCAATTATATTATTAATCTTGTATTACTTGATATTATCACCCATTTTGTCCCGTGATCATTACCTTATCGTGTTTGCATCTCATTACTGTACTTGGATACATCCAACTAAAATTAACATGATTACTTGTATAAATAGACTGATGTATTGGCAATGAAATCTACACTGATCAAGATAAATACTATGATTTGGATCTTGAGGTTAACTGGATAATAATAAAGAAAGATTGATAGTTAAAGATTGAATATCGATTGACATTGTGATCCTGATATTACTAGAAATTAATCAAGAAAATTGACCATTATATTCTGAAAAATTATTCGAGGATACTTGTTGGATTATGGACATATGATCAAGATCGACTTATTATGGCCTTTGGATTACATGATACTGTCATCACTTGAACTACTTTGCATGTATTTGGTATCACTTGCACAACTTTATATTTATCACTTGATATTGTCACTATCTACATCGTCCCATGATTTTGATACACATTGTGTTCACCATCTAATACTGATATTCTTGGTACTGATTCATGATCCTATAATACTGAATAACATACTATTTTGCATTTGCATTTATTAATAAAATAATCAAGCCGGGGGTTATTGGGGGAGACTATAGCAGGGGAAATCCAGGGAGGTGTGCTTGGAAGGGCAACCCCTTGTGGGTTTGGATGCCACACGTGATCTTGTTATTTATGCGCGCTCCTATTATTACATGTTACATGGTACCTGAGTACAGTGAACGTTTCTCCCTGCTATCAGGATCCACTAACGCATCACTTGTTTGATATGCAGTTATTCTGTGGGATGGGGCATAGGATGATTGTATTAGTTAGAGTAAATAAATATGCTAGAATATGCACTTGCATCATACCCTTCATTGTCTTCAGTGATCTATTACCTTGTTTTCCATTATATTCTCAAAGGGGGAAAACTTACAATAAAAGGGTTGAGGAGCTAAATTACAAGTATTCTTAAAAAGATTACAAGTAGATCTCCTCAGAGATTCTGGAGAAGTGTGCCGATAGGAGTCTGGTCAGCGCGTGACCACTTTGTCCCTTTGACGATGCGAGCGATGAGATTCCCTTCTCGCCTGGTTCGGGGAATCAGAGAACAGAAGGTGGTAGAACCCTCTTGCTGCTTCTCAAAATCGCCTTCAATCAGGAATTCCTTCTCGCCTGGTTCCAGAAATTCCTTGAGAAGAAGGACGATGTTAGGGTATCAACACCCTGGATAGAGAAAGCAATTCTCTAAAAGTCTCTGAATTCAAGAGCGCACGATGCGTCGTGAAGAAGTCTCTACTTGTGGAGCTCTTCTGCGCCTTGTCCTCTCCTTGTGCCCCTGGTGGGCTATTTATAGGGAGAGCAAGGATATAATTGTCCGTTGAAAATATGGAAACAGATTGAATCGAATCTGTTTGAATCCGGAAAGTAGCCTTGCTGCGAGGCTAAGATCAGCTTCTGCGAAGTTAGAATTGGCAGGTTGGTTGACCTTCTTGATCCTTTCCATATCGTTGGAGGATTTCCCTGATCTTCTTACTCGTTTAGGAGAGTCAAGAGATTGTGGCAATCAACTGCCAAATTTGATCTTAATTTGATCTTGATTGGATTTGATCTGATTAAATCTGATCTCATCTGGAGATTTGATTGGTCAAAGGTTGACCATAGCAGACCAATGGCGGAGCTGCCTGTATTGAACTCGTAGCAGAGCTAGAGGCAGCTTCTGGCGAAGTCCGAAAGAAACCCTTTGGCGGAGCTGGAAGTCCTCTGTGGCAAAGTTGCGAGTTGGCTTCCTGGCGAGGCTTTGGATGGCTTCGAGGCGAAGTCAAGTGATATTAGCCTCTCAAGCGAGGCTATCCCTTTGGGCTCGTGTGATGCTAAGTGCTAGCACCTTTAGACCTGCTGAGGTCTGTTTAGAAACAATCGGGTTCACTGTCTGCTTGCTGGATCAGTGGAGTCCAAGTTGCTTCCTTGTCCCTCAAAGATGGGTGAAAACTGGTCTTCAGCTCGTCTGTCACTTGTCTTTTGTAAATGTCAACAAGTTTAGACATTGTTCGGACCAATAAGATCTTATCTTTTTTAAGTGTCAACAAGACCCCTTTCAAAGTTTTCGAAAGTCTGCAATGGCTCAGACTTCGAAATACTTTGAACTGCTTTGATTGGTGGTGTGTGGAGTATGAATGTCGCCATGATGGTTGAGTTCAGCTTCGCTTTCAATCCTGCTTTGGGATGTAGATTCGCCGAAGAATTTGCACAGAGGTTCGCGTCTGGGTAGTTTCACAACTAGGTAAGTCCGCTCTGGAACATCTGTTGCTTTCCCAAGGCCAACTGCTGTGGGCCGGTTACGAGGAGGACTACTCCTTTCTTCGTGCTGATCGAGGGAGATATTCTCCGATTTGCACGTTTCCAAGGGAGGATATTCCCTTTCTTCAAGGCGTAATAAATGTCTTTATGAGGGAGACGTTTCTCCCTTTGCACGGTTCCAAGGAAAGTCGTTCCTTTTCTCAAGGCGCAGTAAATGCCTTAAATGCGCTCGTGCTTCCACGCTTGAGGTGGCAGCGCTCAGGCCATGGGGCCTATAAATAGAACACTTGAGGTCCTCTGAAGAGAAGTGATCTGCTCTTCTCCTCTTCTCTTGGTTGAGAGAGATACTCAAATCTCTGAAGTAGTGGGAATGCTCACTCTGGTATTACCCGGCCAAGGACCGGTAAGTCTTGATCATTCAACGACTTCACCAATTTTAGGAAATCATCTCCCTTAATTCAGCTTTAGCGGCTGCTTCAGGGATTAGTTTCCCTTACTCTTCATCTTGCAATTGACTGGTCTGCAGAGAAGGATTTTGACATAGCTCCCCAACGAAGCTATCATTTTGACTTGATTACAGAAAGATCATTGCATGTTAAGTCCGCTACACAGGCAGAACTTGGGACCTGGTATCTTCAGGTATGAGCCAATCTTGCCATATAGGTGAGGCTAAGACTGTGTCCCTCAGGATCAGTCTAGCTTAGCCATATAGGCGAGGCTAGGACTTGGCGTTTGCTGAGCTAGCCCATCACTACTGTGCAAGCGAGGCTTATCCTCTACTTTAACTGAAATCGGATTACTTCGTCCCAACGAATCTGACTTAGTATTTTTGCAGCTTCTTCTGTGCTTAACTGCTAACTTGCTCCGATTTGCATTGCAGTGAGCTATGTTCGCCAGTCTGGTAACTTGATGAAAGAAGTCATGAAATTGCCTTATGCTTTCCTGGTTGGAGCTTTACTTTAAGCAGGGAGGAACAACTTGGGGCAGCTGATGTGTGTCCCAGAGGCTATTGGCAGCCTCTTATCCAAGAGGATTCGTTCTGAGGTGAGGCTGGTAGCCGCTTATCCGAGATATATCCACTTCGGGAAGGCGGATGTCACACCTATGAGATCACTGACATCACTGCCAATTCCCATTATAGGTGATCTATCGTGTTGGCGGTGATAAGTTCATTGCCAATTTTCATCAAAGGTGATCCAACTTCCTGGTGGCAAAATGTACCATTTTTGTGGAGAATTATGGCCGTGTCCTCGTGGCACAACTGGTTACGGTCTTGTGCAGGAGGAAGGCCTTTCGTGTCCAGTTGGTCTGGTCTTGAAGCAGATATAAACCACTTGTATGCCTTTTGCGCAAATGATCTTGCTGAGCAACTGAATCTGTTGTATGAAATACAACTTTGATGTAGTATCAATGTACCTTTCCTCTTAAATCAATGAAAGTTCATTTTCTGCTCATCTGATTTTTGCCTGTTCTCATTGAGAATTTGGCCATGGGGGGGCTAAACTTTGTGCAGAGTTAAGGACAGGGTCCTTTTTGAATGAGCTTCGCACGACGCTGGCATATCGGCGATTATGCCATTAGTGGGCTAAGGCAATCTTTTTGGCGAAGTTCTTGATGAACTTGTGCGAAGTCCGCACTTTAGCTCATTGGCGAAGTTAAGCCTTAGTTGCTGAATCAGCGCTTCTCGGGAAGGCGCTTTAGGCGGTGTTTCAAATTAATTTGAAACGACAGCCTGTACTGTTACGGGGCGTCGTTTTAGGTGCTGATTGGCCTATAAAAGCCCGATCGGGCTGAGAGAAAGAGCAGATCTCTTCTTTCAGAGAACTTTGACTCTTTTTCCTCTTTCTTCTTCAAGAATTCAAGAACTTTCATAGTTCTTCAATGGCGCCCAAAAGACGAGCGGGGAAAAGAAATGGCAACTTCTGCAGCGGAGGGTCCTTCTCCTCCTCCGGTCATCGAACGACCAATCGCCGGTAGGGAACTTTCCCTTTTGATTAGAGACTGTCGTCTCTCCTTAAGGCTGATTTCGGCTGTCCTTGGATAAATCCAACATGAGTCCAATTCCCTGATTTTACTTGATTTCTTGATCGGGAATCCAAGAACTGAAGAGTTCTTCCTCAAGCTTCCAAGCGAAGTTAACCTTTAGGCGGTTCACATCCTGTTAAATGACAGGATGCGAAGCTGTCCTTGATATTTGACAGAAAGGACCGTAATGCCCTTCTAACGAAGTTATCCTTCGAGGTTTTGTCACATCCTGTTGTTCGAAGCTAAGCTTCCAAAGCGAAGCTAACACTTG
>JAVJIF010006400.1:95000-136870 GCA_038442645.1 Agave tequilana | reverse complement strand
TTGGTCTTTTTGGCTCACTTAAAATCCCATAAAATACTGAAAAATATACAAAAATAGTTTTGATGTTATACTTGATAAACAAACATGCTTGCACAAAATCAAGGCATGTTACAAATGTTTTGAACTATTTTTGTAACTTGGAAAATATGGCTCAATATAAAATTAGTATTTTTCTAAAACTTCTTTGCCAAATTTCTTCATGATATAAAAACAGATATTTTGAATTCATTAAAGCATTGTGTGTATGGATATGATCCACTACACAAATAAGACATCTATGTTTTTGACATTAAGCTCTAAACTTGGTTTTGGATAAAAGACATGCATATAAGAAATTCCAAAAATCAAAAGTATTTTTCCAAAGTAAAATCTTTTGTAAAAATAAACTATCAAGAGTGTGTGTGTATATGTACTTGAGCAATCCCACCAACTACTCTATCCTTTACATTTTAACTAAAAATAAAATCTTCTAAAACAACCTAGACACAAGTCTTCATCTTCTTGAAGTCTTCACTTGAAGCCTTCTCATCTTCTAGACTTGGTCCAAACACGATCCAACGAGCTCAACTCTTGATGTGGTCTTGATGCATAGGCTCGTGAATCAACCGGTGCTAGCTCCAAACTTGACTTTAATCCTTTGTTGAAGCTCCATACCTACTAAGATCTTGATAACAAATCTGTCACTAATTAAACACAAGATCATTAGAACAATAACTACATGAGTTGATCATCATCAAAACTAGGGTGATGGGCTTTCAGGCTAACAGGTGGAGCAAGGGGACTATCATGGCAAGGGGGCATGGAGCTGAGGGTGCAACGACCTCGGGCTCCGGCGTGGGATCTCGGCAAGGAGAGGAGCTCCGGCCAAGGGCTTGTACTGGACTGTATGATGCGTGAGGAGATGGTGATGCGCGAAGGAATGAAGGGGGCTCTGGGTGATGGCGCGACCATGGAGTTTGGTCGGGAGAGATGGGGCATGGCGGCTGTGGAAGATGGAGGAGGAGGGATTAGATTTAGGTTTAGGGTTAGAGAATGGATTAGGAATAGATTATATAGGGAGAGTATATAGTGGGTATTGGGTTTTTGGTAGTCTTATTGGGTATGGGTAGAAAGAATGGGTAGAATTAAAGGAAATGGAATAAAAGATAATGGATATAGAGGAGGAAAAAGGAAAACATACTAATAATAATTAACATTAATTATAGCAATAACAATAATGATAATAGTTAACATTAATAATTAGAATCAATTACAATTAAAAAATATTTGTAATAATTACTAATAATAGTAACAATAATATTAATTAACAATGACCATAATAATAACAACAATATTAACCACAATAATAACACTAATAGTAATAATTAACAATAAGCATAATAACAATAAAATAATATTATAATAATAACACTAATAATAATAATGAAATAATAATCATAAGTAATTAAAAATATTGATAGGAATGATTGTATAATATATAAAGCCAAAATAACATTTAATTCTTAAAAATAATTTGTATATTTTAATACTAATAATTATAAATCAAGTTAACAAATATAATAAAATAACTAGTAAAACTAAAAAAATACTTACAAAAATAAAAATATAGTATTTTAAAATAGGGATCTTACACAACTTTTCCCCGAGCTTCTCCTCCATGGCGCGCGCAACACCCTCCACCTGCACCCCTTAGATGCCACACCCACTTCCCTTGGCCGAACTACTCCCTCTTGGTGAGGCCGAGTGCAACCGCTCCTCCCCCTCTTCACCTTGGCTGCATCAAGCCCTGAGCCACTCGAGCCCCTCTTTGCTCCGTCATCGGACCACCACGACCTCCCTAGAGCCTGCGGCATTACCTCCGATGGTCGGCATCACCTCCGCGGACTCCGCCTCCACCGGCGACTACCCAAGGTCGTGGGTGAGTTCCCCATCCTCCCTCTCTGTGTTTTTCTCCTTCTCATTTTATGCTTATATATATGATCTGTTATTATGTGTGTGGGTGTAGGTTCATGTGTAAATTAGTATGTTTGCATAGGATGTTTAGTGTGTGCATGGATTATCGTGTGTTTTGACGTGTTATAGCAATGTGAACTCGTTTATGTGATCCGAACCGGTAACAGGAGACCCACACCCGATCTGGATTCGTGTTCGCTGTGAACCGATACACTGGCGATTCGAAGACCGATCTATGGAATAATCTAAGATCAGTACCGGTTCGTGTAATGAAGACCATACGATAATTCGGATCTAAAATCACATCATTTCATGTGAGTGCTTACTCTTGTGTTATTTTCTTATTTACTGTCATCACTGAATATTTATATGTTACTTGTATCATTTCATGTGAATGTCTGATATATTTTACCAGTATGATTACCTGTAATATTTCATGTGATATCAGTGAGTGCTCACTTTATTGGTGCGTTGATATGAGCGTTTATCTCCATCATTTCATGTGTAGTCATTTACCACTATTGATTTAGGATTAGTTGTAGTTTAACTTAGACCGGACTTAATCTTGTAATTGACCTAGTTGTGAGAAATCTTAGAATATAAATTGATTGATCTTGAGGTTGATTGGTTCGTGATTGAGATTAAAGGTCCATATTTTTATGTGCTCTTACTTGTTAGACTTGATATTCATGTATTTGGTGATAAGTTAGATGGGGATTCATTGTATTTGAATGTAGATTATATATAAAGATATATAAGTTACTTACTAAAAGACTGATCTTTTGATACTTGGACTGATATAGATTTAGTTAGAGTTAGAGTTGATCGACATGAGGTTTATTTTCTTTTCAAAGGATATTGATTAGCGTTCTGATAAGATTAATATAGTTGGATTTATAATTGTGAGTATTCCCTATTTTACCCCTGATTACATTAATTGAATATTGATGATCCTATTTATATTGACTACTAGATGTAGAAATGATCTAAGTTTCCATATTGATCGAGAATGTTACACTCCCTAGTTATGATCTTGATTGGATTGGATAGTGATGATTAGTTAGATATAGATGAGTATATATTTTATATATTGGGACTTGGATATATGGATTCTGAGTTGATTGTTTATATTGCCTGGATTATGTTATTCACGCCTGCATGTCATTACTCATCCTGATCATCATGATTTACCTAGAAAACTTGACTTGTTATACATGACATCTACCTTATAACTTTATTTTTCCTGTTACCATAGTTGCTGAGAAAATATATTATTATACGGTAACAACACCCACCTGTTATACTTGTTACATATCCTGTTATACTGGTATCCTGATCACACATGTTGACGTTGTTACTGTGACTATCATCAGCTACCCAGTGATCTAGGTAACATGTGCATTAAATAATCTTGATAATATATATCATGATATACTTAGACCGGGATTGAAAAAATTGATGGAGGAGACAACATCTGTATTTTGGTGGACCTTGGATATAGGTTGCGCAGCCGAAAGAAGGTTCCACTGCAGGGTTCCTGTGGGGTGACTGACACCCCACTCCTGTTCCTGTTCTTATTCTTGATATACATGTTATACATGTTTGCGACGCCCTGATCCCGGCGGGTACGGAGACGCCACTGCGACGTACATACGCAAGGTGATGGAACCATCCTGTATGTACGCTAAGCATCAATACATCACAATACAGGGATCAGAGTGTGGAAATACGTGGTATTATACATTCCAAGACAAACAGTACAAGTATTTAGTTATCACAAATTGTGACATAATATTACATAAATATTACATCACAAGGTAGTACAAAAGTGGACTGTACAAGATACAAAAGATAAATCACAAGCTGGAAGAGAGAGAATCTCGCGAGCGGAAAAGACTGGACGAAGCTACGGCTGATCCGCCTGCTCCTCGAAGTAGGCCTGATCCTCAGCTGATGGGTTCTACCTCGGTCCAACCTGTCAAATCTGAACATACAAATTCAAGATTGTTAATGGCAACCCAGCGAGTGCATAAGAAGCCAAGTGCAAGTATAAATAAAAGTAAGTGCATCATGCCAAGTATAATGTACCAAGATCAATAAGCATGAAATAATCACAATAAATAATGAATCATGAGATAAAGCAAGTGTAGCAGGTCATGTAACCAAATTGGCAAGCATGGAATAACTACCATAAATAGCAGAATTCATGTAACCTTAAGTCATTTATCAAGTTATTATTAAGACTCGTTCATTTGTATGTTTCGATATAAGACCGGTACCATATACCTCCGCATACAAATCAAGCAAGGCTAGTTTATTGGAAATTGATGGGGAACGAGGAACCATGTTTAGAATGGGTCCCGTGCATGCCCGGGACAACGGTCCAAGAGTATCCGATACTGAGCTGGAACGTACCGCTAGGCACCGGGACTTACTATATGCCCGAAGGTCTTAGTATACGCCCGAACAGGAATAGAGTGTCACCGTTCCCCACAGGATATACCCAGGGGATTATAGCACACCCGGACAGGCAGGCAAGGGGTAGGGGTACCAGTACACCCCTCGGAAATGCCTGGTGGCCTCCAGGTCGAATCCTACAGGAAGTTGTACAACATATATATGGCCACTATAAACACAGAAGCTATATCGATACCATCAATTTCCCCCATCCCGGTGTAAGTTGTTTAAATATAATAGAGTTTAAAATAATAATGTTCGCGGGGGTATTCACAAATGTACATTATCCATGGTTATCCTATTACGGGGGTCAACAGGAGTAAATATCAGGAGAAATGTCAGGAGCCTCCATATTTTAGGGGTTCAAGTATACAGGAGTATAGGAGTTCAGGAGTACCAAATCTGGTAATAATATAATAGTCATGCCAAGTTCCCGTAAAAGTAATAGTCATGAACATCTCATATAATACAGGTATCAGGGTAGTAATGTCCGGTCAAGGGTCATGATGTCAAGTCCAGGTATTTGTACCACATGAAAGCATATCATATACCGTGTGTCAGGTGCAGGTTCAAGTATGTCATATCTCGAGTACCGGGTCCATATAACGAGTACCGGTGTAAATACCAGTGCCAGAGTCATGAATAACATATCAGTGTAACATGCCAAGTGTCGGTGTCAGACGTCACGAGTCAAGTGTAGCATGGCAAACATCGGTGTCAAATATAGCATGGTAAATACCGGTGTCAAATATAGCATAGGAAATACCGGTGCCAAATATGGCATAGCAAATACCGGTATCAAATATAGCATGACAATTATCAGAATCAAATATGGCAATTATCGGAATAAATATAGCATGGCAATTATCGGAATAAATATAACATGTCAATTATCGGATTAATATAGTATGACAATTATGTATTAAAATTATAATAGCAAGTGTTAGGCATATTAAGTATCCACATGTCAATATCATGTTATAAATACAATGGTAATTATTTTTTAAATTAGTGATAAGCACTCGCCTGAAACCGGGCAAAATACCGGTTAAAAGTCCGAAAAATCGGCGATCCGCACAAGGAATCCGCTAGCCCGTAGTTGTATTTTAAAATATATAATTTAAAATATTTATATAAATATTTGAGAGGGAAAGAGAGAGAAGAGAGAGGAGAGAGAAAGTTGTAGGAAGAAGAAGAGAGAGAAAAAGACAGAAAATATGGGTTTTTAAAAGGAAATAGAAATTAAAATGGAAGGGGGGTAGAGTTGTAAATAAGAGGGAAGTGATAAAGGAATGAGGGGAGGGGTATTTTTGGAATGAGGGAAGTTTGTGTTTATTTAGGGAATGATTGAAGTTTGAATGAAGGAATAAAGAAAGAAAAGAAGAAAGAAGGAGAAGAAGGAGGGAGGGGGGGGGGTGATCGGCCGCCGGCGGTGGCCGTCAGGCCTGGCGGCGGAGGCGGCGGCGCCGGGAAGGAGGGTGTGCGCGGCTTGGGCGGGGAAGGATGTGGGTGCTTTTTTGTTGTTGTTGTTGTTGGGTGGAGGTGGTGATGGTGGTAGTGGTGGTTGTGGTGGTGGTGGTGGTGATTGGTGGTGTTGGGGGTTAGAGGAGGAAGAGGAGATGATGTTGGGTTGGTTGGAGTGGGGAATTTGGTGGTGGTGATGGAGAATTTTGAAGATGAAGTTGTGGTAATGGAAGTGGTTTATGATGAAATTGGAGAAGGAGGTGGGGTTTTTGAGGTTTATGGAGGTGTAGAAGGGTGGTGGGGGTGATGGGGGGGTGCGGCGGCGGCTTGGGCGGCGCCGAGTTGGCGGTGGTGATGGTGGAGGCGGCGGTGCATGAGTGGGTGCGTGGTTGGAGTTGTGAAGAAGAAGATGAAGCTATTTCTTTTTGGATTTTTGATTTCTCTTGAAATAAATGGGATGTTGGTGGTTTAATAGATGATGAGGGGGAAGATTTGATGGCTTAGGGAAGGTGATAGGGCTGTGCAGCCCAGGGCTGTCGGGCGGCAGTGGCGGCTAGCGAGGATTAAGCCGTTGATTAAGGGGGGAAATATCAAGGTGAAAGAAAAGAAAAAGAAGAAAAGAAAGAAATTGAAAAAAAAATAAGGAAAAATGAAATAAAATGTCTTAAAATTTTTTATTATTACCTATTTTATTTGTTATAATTTTTGGTAGCATAAAGTAGGAGAGTAGAGGAGGGAAAAGCCAGAAAAGAAATCGCCGGTAAAAATATTTTTATTTAAATAAGGCAAAAATTTGACTGTTTTAGAAACGTACCAAAAATTCTAAAAAATAGAAAATAATATTCTAAGACACATGGTGAAATCGGATTTGAGAAATTCGATGCACTTTTCAAATTAAAAATCCTGCAATCTTCCAGCGATACCGGCCGACACCAGAATCGGTCAAATTTTGATAAATTTAGAAAAATCTCAAAAAATGTATTTAGATAGAAAATGAAATTCTAAGAAGTACTGTGAAAGTCGTTTCTGAAAATTCAAGCTCATTTGAAAACTAAAAATCCAGGAATCAGTCAGCGATGCCGACCGACACCGTTTTGGAGATTTTGCAGAAAAATTTCAGAAAATTTCAGAAAATCATGAAAATCTAAAATATTAGAAACAGTCTCTGAAACTGAAATCAGTCAAATTGGACAACTAGGAAGTCAAATCGGGCTACTGGCTGGTATCGGGTTCCCGGTCCGCGTCAGGGCTTACTCTCGGTCTGAGAATCCAGATCCGATACTCAAAAATATAAGTGATAACAATTCAAAACACATACAGGAAGAAAATTGAGCAATATGGTCGAAAATTTTTGGGACTCGTATCTGGGTACGTATCCCGGTACGGGGTGCTATAATCTACCACCTAACAAAAATTTCGTCCTCGAAATTTTTATAAGGTATGAGATGGACAAGGAAATAAAGAATTTATAAGACAAGAGATGGAGTACAAGAGAATATTACCACTTAAGGCTCGAACAGATGCGGGTAACGTCAGGAATGACGCCTTCCCGCTCCCAAGTCGCTTCTCCCGGACTATGCCTGTTCCATGAAACAAGCACCAATGAGATGGTCCGGTTCTTCAGGGTCTTGACACTTCTATCCACAATAGCCATTGGTTGCTCAATATATGACGAATCCGGCTGCAACTCCAACTCTGAATAATCCAATACATGGCTCTCATCCCCTGATGTATCTTCTCAGCTGTGACACATGAAACGCATTGTGCACTCCTTCCAGTGATGGCGGCAGTGCTAATCAATAGGCCACTTCTCCAACTCGCTCCAATATCTCAAACGGGCCTATATACCTCGGACTCAGCTTCCACGTGCACCAAATATGATCACTCCCTTGGTCGGAGATATCTTCAGAAACACATGCTCTCCCACCTGGAACTCCAACGGTCTTCTATTGAAATCTGCCCAACTCTTCTGTCTGTCCTGTGCTGCACGAAGGTGCTCTTGGATGGTCCTGATCTTGTCCACTGCCTGTACTATCACATCCGGTCCCAAATGCCTCCTCTCACCAACCTCATCCCAACATAATGGTGATCTGCATCTCCTGCCGTAAAGGGCTTCGAATGGAGCCATCTTGATGCTCGCCTGATAGCTATTATTATAGGAAAACTCTGCCAAATGTAGGTAGTCTTCCCACGATCCCTTGAAGTCTATCATACAAGCCTCAACATGTCTTCTAGGATCTGAATGGTCCATTTAGACTGCCCGTCCGTCTCTGGATGATAAGATGTGCTGAACTTCAGACGGATCCCCAGACTCTCTTGAGGCTCTCCTAGAAGCGAGATCTGAATCTCGTGTCCCTGTCCGACACGATACTGACTGGAACTCATGCAGTCGAAAAATCTCCCTCATGTACTTGTCCGCCAGAAGCTCCGTAGATTGTCCCACTCTGAATGGTATGAAATGTGCTGACTTAGTGAGACGGTCAACAACTACCCATACTGCATTGTTCCCCTTTGGACTGCGGGGTAGAGCGGTGACAAAATCCATAGTAACATGCTCCCACTTCCATTCTGGTATTGACAAAGGCTGTAGTAATCCAGCTGGTCTCTGATGTTCAGCCTTCACTTGCTGACACACTAGACACTTCACCACAAATTGTGCGATCTCCCTCTTCATCGCATTCCACTAGAAATGTTGCTTCAGATCCTGATACATCTTAGTTCCTCCAGGGTGTATATAGTAAGCTGAGCTGTGGGCCTCAGCTAAGATCTTCTGTCTAATCTCCCCTTGAGGCACACAAATTCTGCCCCTGAAATAGAGTGCACCATCAGGATGTATGCAAACATCTGATCTCAGCCCCGCTTCCACTTGCTCTCTGAACTTCAACAATCTGGGATTTTCTCTCTGAGCTTCTCTGATCTACTCCATCAATGTCGGCTGGATCTGAAATGCCATCAACTACACGGATCCACTGGTCCTCCGAGTCACCATCAAATCTAGCCGCCTCATCTCTTTGAGTAACTCCTCCTGCTGAGTGAGCAACATAACCATGTTGTCTTCTGGTCTTCTACTCAGGGCATCTGGTACAACATTAACTTTGTCAGGATGATACTGCAGATCTATATCATAATCTGCCATCAATTCAAGCCATCGCCTCTGCCTCATGTTCAACTCTTCTGAGTGAAAATGTACTTCAGGCTCTTGTGATCAGTGTAAATCAACACTCGGTCACCAAGCAGGTAATGCCTCCAAATCTTCAACGTAAAGATCACAACTGCCAGCTCTAAATCATGCGTTGGGTAGTTCTTCTCATGAGGCTTTAATTGCCTAGATGCATAAGCCACCACATGTCCTGCTGCATCAATACGCATCCAAGGCCCTTCCCTGAGGCATCATAATATACAACCATACCTCCTGTCCCTGAGGGTGTCTTCAAGATTGGAGCCGAAATCAACTTGTTTTTCAACTCCTCAAAAGCAGACGCACACTCCTCAGTCCATATGTACTTCTCTCCCTTCCTGGTAAGCTTGGTCAATGGAGCTGCAATCTTCGAGAAGTCCTGCACGAACCTTCGATAATATCCAGCTAGTCCGATGAAGCTCCTGATCTCTGTCACGGACTTCGGAGTCGGCCAGTCCTTCACCGCCTGAATCTTGCTGGGATCCACCGAGAATCCTTCCTTAGAAACAATATGGCCCAAGAAGGCTATACTCTCCAGCCAGAACTCACACTTGCTAAGTTTGGCATGAAGCTGCTCCAGTCGGAGAGTCTGTAGCACAATCCTCAGATGCTCCGCATGCTCCTCTTCATTCTTGGAATAGACCAAAATATCATCAATGAACACCAATACAAATTTATCCAGATAGGGTGAGAAGATTCTATTCATCAAGTCCATGAAGACTGCTGGAGCATTTGTAACTCCAAAAGGCATAACTAAGAACTCGTAATGACCATAACGAGTCCTAAATGTCGTCTTCTGGATGTCTTCCTTCTTCACCTTCAACTGATGGTACCCCGACTGCAAATCTAACTTCGAGAATACTTGGGCTCCATGAAGTTGATCAAAAAGATCATCAATTCTCGCAAAGGGTACTTGTTCTTGATGGTGACTTTGTTCAACTATCTGTAATCAATGCATAATCTCTTGCCACCATCCTTCTTGCTTGCCAACAACACTGGTGCTCCCCAAGGTGAAGTACTCGGTCTAATCAGACCCTTGCTCGAATATTCCAGCAGCTGCTCCTACAATATAGCCAATTCAGTTGGTACCATCCGGTACGGTGCTTTAGAGATGGGAGTCGCTCCTGGAATAAGGTCAATAGAGAACTCCACAACTCTGTCAGGTGGAAGTCCTGATATCTCTTCAAAGACATCCAGGAACTCATTCCACACTGACACCGTCTTCTTCTTGTCCTTTGCCATGGCACAATCTAATTGATCTTCCTTCTGAAGGACTTGCGTTCTCCAAAGAACTGGAACTCCGGTTGGTGTGGAATCCTGAAGATCACCTTCTTGTCCCGACAGTCGATCACCGCATGATACTTGCTGAGCCAAGTCATTCCTAGGATCACATCGTACCCTCCAGTGTCTAGTACGAACATGTCGGCTTCTAACTTCCTACCACATAATTCCACAGTACACGCCTTGCAAATCTTGTTAGTAGTGACTACCCCATTCCCCGTACTAATTTCCCATTGGTCACTCAAACATACTAGGGGTATAGAGTGCAAGGCGATAAATCTACTGGATATGAAGCAATGCGATGCACCAGAGTCAAAAAGTGATAAGACTGGAACTGAGTGGACCAAAATTATATCTGCCACTACTTCTCCAGATGCCTCAGCTTCCTCTGCTGTCAAGTTGTAAGCCTGACCTCTCCCGCGGCCTACTCCGGTCTTGGGTCCCCTCTGAGCCTGACCCAGAGTCCGACGCTGGGGAGGAAGTGGAGCTCCTCTGCCAACTGGTCCTGGATTCCTCCTCATTGGTGGTGCTGAAAGTGCTGGGGGAGCTGCTCGAGCTGGAGGAGCTGGTGGTGCTGCTCGTACTGGAAGTGCGGGTGATGCTGGAGCTGCATTCCAGGTCTTCTTGAATGGACACTCTCCCACCGAGTGATTGCCGGATCCGCATGCCAAACACAGTCCATTGGCCATACGGCAGTTTCGCTGATTGTGTCCGGTTTCTGGCAGTACCCACATACAAGCTGCTGAGAAGAAGGTTGAAATGGCCGCTTGGCTGCTGGGGCACAAAGGATCTGACTGGATTCCCCCTGTGCACCTGCTGGAACTGACGCTTCATAGGCTTGTGCTGCAGCTCAACTCTCCTCTTCTTCTCCAATCCCTGCTCCACATCACGAGCAATAGAAAGAACTTGAGAGTATGTCTTCAGCTGGTGGGGTATAAGCAACATCTGAATATCCACCCTCAGTCCTTGCTGAAATCTGCTAGCCCTCTTCTCCTCGTCGGCCACCATATATGGTGCAAACCGACTAAGTCTCAGAAATTCTGCAGCATACTCATCCACAGATCGATTCCACTGCTGCAGCTTGATAAACTGCTCTGCCATTTCCTTCTGAGCAGTTGCAGGGAAAAACCTCTCATAGAAGCCCTTCGAAAATTGGTCCTAAGAGATAGGCTTCTCCAGCCTCGCCTCTTCGGCTAGCCACCAAGTCCTCGCCACATCTTTCAGCTGGATCTTGGCCACTTCCTCCTGATTTTCAGCAGGAATTCTGGCTGCCTTCAAAAGATCGTCATGTCTATCAACCATTGCTCTGCATCCAGGGCTTCTCCGTGCCAAAAATTCTACTGGCTGCAATCTCTGAAAATCCGAAATAGTACTCGGCCTCTGCTTCCCGGGTGTAGTGAGCAATCCTTGCCGCAGGAGCTCTATCTGCTGCTGCTGGCTATCCATCATCTCCTGGAGTATCCTCATCATGTCGTTCTCCCCGTTCGGACTTTCACGGGAAGTGCCGGGACCGTTCCGTGTCCCCCGCCTCTCCATATTCGAGCCGACTAAAAGGTGATGAAATAAGGAACTTCATGAGATTTTAGAAATCAAGGGATGAATTTCCAGGAAAGAATAGATAACTTTGTACTTGTAATTGGAATGTATAATAAGGACTCGTGTGACTCAGTCGCAAATTAACACAACATTAATTTGCAGACTGGCTGTATTGAGGTGTGAGAGCCTACGCTCTGATACCAACCTGTGACGCCCCGATCCCGGCGGGTACGGAGACGCCACTGTGACGTACATACGCAGGGCGATGGAACCATCCCGCATGTATGCTAAGCATCAATAATCACAATACAGGGATCAGAGTGTAGAAATACGTGGTATTATACATTCCAATACAAAAAAGTACAACTACTTAGTTATCACAAATTGTGACATAATATTACATAAATATTACATCACAAGGTAGTACAAAAGTGGACTGTACAAGATACAAAAGATAAACTCACGAGCTGGAAGAGAGAGAATCTCGCGAGCGGAAAAGACTGGACGAAGCTACGACTGATCTGCCTGCTCCTCGAAGTAGGCCTGATCCTCAGCTGATGGGTCTACCTCGGTCCAACCTGTCAAATCTGAACATACAAATTCAGGGTTGTTAATGGGCAACCCAGCGAGTGCATAAAGAAGCCAAGTGGAAAGTATAAATAAAAGTAAGTGCATCATGCCAAGTATAATGTACCAAGATCAATAAGCATGGAATAATCACAATAAATAATGAATCATGAGATAAAGCAAGTGTAGCAGGTCATGTAATCAAATTGGCAAGCATGGAATAACTACCATAAATAGCAAAATTCATGTAACCTTAAGTCATTTATCAAGTTATTATTAAGACTCGTTCAATTTGTATGTTTCGGTATAAGACCGGTGCCATATACCTCCGCATACAAATCAAGCAAGGCTAGTTATTGGAAATTGATGGGAAACGACGAACCATGTTTAGAATGGGTCCCGTACATGCTCGGGACAACGGTCCAAGAGTATCTGGTACTGAGCCAGAACGTACCGCTAGGACCGGGACTTACTATATGCCCGAAGGTCTTAGTATACGCTCGAACAGGAATAGAGTGTCACCGTTCCCCACAGGATATACCCAGGGGATTATAGCACACCCGGACAGGCAGGCAAGGGGTAGGGGTGCCAGTACACCCCTCGAAAACGCCTGGTGGCCTCTAGGTCGAATCCTACAGGAAGTTGTACAACATATGTATGGCCACTATAAACACAGAAGCTATATCGATACCCATCAATTTTCCCTCCCGGTGTAAGTTGTTTAAATATAACAGAGTTTAAAATAATAATGTTCGAGGGGGTATTCACAAATGTACAATATCCATGGTTATCCTATTACGGGGGTCAACAGGAGTAAATATCAGGAGAAATGTCAGGAGCCTCCATATTTTAGGGGTTCAAGTATACAGGAGTACAGGAGTTCAGGAGTACCAAATATCTGGTAATAATATAATAGTCATGCCAAGTCTCCATAAAAGTAATAGTCATGAACATCTCATATAATACTGGTATCAGGGGTAGTAATGTCCGGTCAAGGGTCATGATGTCAAGTCCAGGTATTTGTACCACATGAAAGCATATCATATACCGTGTGTCAGGTGCAGGTGTCAAGTATGTCATATCTCGAGTACCGGGTCCATATAACGAGTGCCGGTGTAAATACCAAGTGCCAGAATCATGAATAACATATCAGTGTAACATGCCAAGTGTCGGTGTCAGACGTCACGGATCAAGTGTAGCATGGCAAACATCGGTGTCAAATATAGCATGGTAAATACCGGTGTCAAATATAGCATAGCAAATACCGGTGCCAAATATGGCATAGCAAATACCGGTGTCAAATATAGCATGACAATTATCAAAATCAAATATGGCAATTATCGGAATTAAATATAGCATGGTAATTATCGGAATTAAATATAACTTGGCAATTATCGGAATTATATATAGCATGACAATTATGTACTAAAAATTATAATAGCAAGTGTTAGGCATATTAAAGTATCCACATGTCAATATCATGTTATAAATACAATGGTAATTATTTTTAAATTAGTGATAAGCACTCGCCTGAAACCGGGCAAAATACCGGTTAAAAGTCCGAAAAATCGGCGATCCGCACAAGGAATCCGCTAGCCCGTAGTTGTATTTTAAAATATATAATTTAAAATATTTATATAAATATTTGAGAGGGAAAGAGAGAGGAGAGAGAGAGAGGAGAGAAGTTGTAGGAAGAAGAAGAGAGAGAAAAAGAGAGAAAATATGGTGTTTTTAAAAGGAAAATAGAAATTAAAATGGAAGGGGGGTAGAGTTGTAAATAAGAGGGAAGTAATAAAGGAATGAGGGGAGGGGTATTTTTGGAATGAGGGAAATTTGTGTTTATTTAGGGAATGATTGAAGTTTGAATGAAGGAAATAAAGAAAGAAAAGAAGAAAGAAGGAAGGAGAAGAAGGAGGGAAGGGGGAGGTCGGCCGCCGGCGGTGGCCGGTAGGCCTGGCGGCGGCGGCGGCGCCGAGAAGGAGGGCGCGCGCGGCTTGGGGGGGAAGGAGGTGGGTGCTTTGTTGTTGTTGTTGTTGTTGTTGTTGGGTGGAGGTGGTGATGGTGGTGGTGGTGGTTGTGGTGGTGGTGGTGGTGATTGGTGGTGTTGGGGGGTTAGAGGAGGAAGAGGAGATGATGTTGGGTTGGTTGGAGTGGGGAATTTGGTGGTGGTGATGGAGAATTTTGAAGATGAAGTTGTGGTAATGGAAGTGGTTTATGATGAAATTGGAGAAGGAGGTGGGGTTTTTGAGGTTGATGGAGGTGTAGAAGGGTGGTGGGGGTGATGGGGGGGTGCGGCGGCGGCTTGGGCGGCGCCGGAGGTGGCGGTGGTGATGGTGGAGGCAGCAGTGCGTAAGTGGGTGCGTGAGTTGGAGTTGTGAAGAAGAAGATGAAGCTATTTCTTTTTGGATTTTTGATTTCTCTTGAAATAAATGGGGATGTTGGTGGTTTAATAGATGATGAGGGGGAAGATTTGATGGCTTAGGGGAAGGTGATAGGGCTGTGCAGCCCATGGCTGTCGGGCGGCAGTGGCGGCTAGCGAGGATTAAGCCGTTGATTAAGGGGGAAATATCAAGGTGAAAGAAAAGAAAAAGAGAAAGAAAAGAAAGAAAATTGAAAAAAAATAAGGAAAAATGAAATAAAATGTTTAAAATTTTTTATTATTACCTATTTTATTTGTTATAATTTTTGGTAGCATAAAGTAGGAGAGTAGAGGAGGGAAAAGCCAGAAAAGAAATCGCCGGTAAAAATATTATTATTTAAATAAGGCGAAAATTTGACTGTTTTAGAAACGTACCAAAAATTCTAAAAAATAGAAAATATTATTCTAAGACACATGGTGAGATCGGATTTGAAAAATTTGATGTACTTTTCAAATTAAAAATCCTGGAATCTTCCGGCGGTACCGCCGACACCAGAATCGGTCAAATTTTGATAAATTTAGAAAAATCTCAAAAAATGTATTTACATAGAAAATGAAATTCTAAGAAGTACTGTGAAAGTCGTTTCTAAAATTCAAGCTCATTTGAAAACTAAAAATCCAGGAATCAGTCAGCGATGCTGACCGACACCGGTTTTGGAGATTTTGCAGAAAAATTTCAGAAAATTTCAGAAAATCATGAAAAATTTAAAATATTAGAAAACAGTCTCTGAAACTGAAATCAGTCAAATCGGACTGCTAGGAAGTCAAATCGGGCTACTGGCTGGTATCGGGTTCCCGGTCCGCGTCAGGGCTTACTCTCGGTCTGAGAATCCAGATCCAATACTCAAAAATATAAGTGATAACAATTCAAAAACACATACAAGAAGAAAATTGAGCAATATGGTCGAAAAAATTTGGGACTCGTATCTGGGTACGTATCCCGGTACGGGGTGCTATAATCTACCACCTAAAAAAAATTTCGTCCTCGAAATTTCTATAAGGTAAGAGATGGACAAGGAAATAAAGAATTTATAAGACAAGAGATGGAGTACAAGAGAATATTACCACTTAAGGCTCGAACAGATGTGGGTAACGGTCACGAATGACGTCTTCCCGCTCCCAAGTCGCTTCTCCCAGACTATGCCTGTTCCACGAAACAAGCACCAATGAGATGGTCCGGTTCTTCAGGGCCTTGACACTTCTATCCACAATAGCCATTGGTTGCTCAATATATGACAAATCCGGCTGCAACTCCAACTCTGAATAATCCAATACATGGCTCTCATCCCTGATGTATCTTCTCATCTGTGACACATGAAACGCATTGTGCACTCCTTCCAGTGATGGCGGCAGTGCTAATCTATATGCCACTTCTCCAACTCGCTCCAATATCTCAAACGGGCCTATATACCTCGGACTCAGCTTCCCACGTGCACCAAATCTGATCACTCCCTTGGTCGGAGATATCTTCAGAAACACATGCTCTCCCACCTGGAACTCCAACGGTCTTCTATTGGAATCTGTCCAACTCTTCTGTCTGTCCTGTGCTGCACGAAGGTGCTCTTGGATGGTCCTGATCTTGTCCACTGCCTGTACTATCACATCCGGTCCCAAATGCCTCCTCTCACCAACCTCATCCCAACATAATGGTGATCTGCATCTCCTGCCGTAAAGGGCTTCGAATGGAGCCATCTTGATGCTCGCCTGATAGCTATTATTATAGGAAAACTCTGCCAAATGTAGGTAGTCTTCCCACGATCCCTTGAAGTCTATCATCCAAGCCCTCAACATGTCTTCTAGGATCTGAATGGTCCATTTAGACTGCTCGTCCGTCTCTAGATGATAAGATGTGCTGAACTTCAGACGGATCCCCAGACTCTCTTGAAGGTTCTCCCAGAAGCGAGATCTGAATCTCGTGTCCCTGTCCGACACGATACTGACTGGAACTCCATGCAGTCGAACAATCTCCCTCATGTACTTGTCCGCCAGAAGCTCCGTAGATTGTCCCACTCTGAATGGTATGAAATGTGCTGACTTAGTGAGACGGTCAACAACTACCCATACTGCATTGTTCCCCTTTGGACTGCGGGGTAGAGCGGTGACAAAATCCATAGTAACATGCTCCCACTTCCATTCTGGTATTGGCAAAGGCTGTAGTAATCCAGCTGGTCTCTGATGTTCAGCCTTCACTTGCTGACACACTAGACACTTCGCCACAAATTGTGCGATCTCCCTCTTCATCGCATTCCACCAGAAATGTTGCTTCAGATCCTGATACATCTTAGTTCCTCCAGGGTGTATATAGTAAGCTGAGCTGTGGGCCTCAGCTAAGATCTTCTGTCTAATCTCCCCTTGAGGCACACAAATTCTGCCCCTGAAATAGAGTGCACCATCAGGATGTATGCAAACATCTGATCTCAGCCCCGCTTCCACTTGCTCTCTGAACTTCAACAATCTGGGATCTTCTCTCTGAGCTTCTCTGATCTACTCCATCAATGTCGGCTGGATCTGAAATGCCATCAACTACACGGATCCACTGGTCCTCCGAGTCACCATCAAATCTAGCCGCCTCATCTCTTTGAGTAACTCCTCCTGCTGAGTGAGCAACATAACCATGTTGTCTTCTGGTCTTTCTACTCAGGGCATCTGGTACAACATTAACTTTGTCAGGATGATACTGCAGATCTATATCATAATCTGCCATCAATTCAAGCCATCGCCTCTGCCTCATGTTCAACTCCTTCTGAGTGAAAATGTACTTCAGGCTCTTGTGATCAGTGTAAATCAACACTCGGTCACCAAGCAGGTAATGCCTCCAAATCTTCAACGCAAAGATCACAACTGCCAGCTCTAAATCATGCGTTGGGTAGTTCTTCTCATGAGGCTTTAATTGCCAAGATGCATAAGCCACCACATGTCCTACTGCATCAATACGCATCCAAGGCCCTTCCCTGAGGCATCATAATATACAACCATACCTCCTGTCCCTGAGGGTGTCTTCAAGATTGGAGCCGAAATCAACTTGTTTTTCAACTCCTCAAAAGCAGACGCACACTCCTCAGTCCATATGTACTTCTCTCCCTTCTGGTAAGCTTGGTCAATGGAGCTGCAATCTTCGAGAAGTCCTGCACGAACCTTCGATAATATCCAGCTAGTCCGATGAAGCTCCTGATCTCTGTCACGGACTTCGGAGTCGGCCAGTCCTTCACCGCCTGAATCTTGCTGGGATCCACCGAGAATCCTTCCTTAGAAACAATATGGCCCAAGAAGGCTATACTCTCCAGCCAGAACTCACACTTGCTAAGTTTGGCATGAAGCTGCTCCAGTCGGAGAGTCTGTAGCACAATCCTCAGATGCTCCGCATGCTCCTCTTCATTCTTGGAATAGACCAAAATATCATCAATGAACACCAATACAAATTTATCCAGATAGGGTGAGAAGATTCTATTCATCAAGTCCATGAAGACTGCTGGGGCATTTGTAACTCCAAAAGGCATAACTAAGAACTCGTAATGACCATAACGAGTCCTAAATGTCGTCTTCTGGATGTCTTCCTTCTTCACCTTCAACTGATGGTACCCCGACTGCAAATCTAACTTCGAGAATACTTGGGCTCCATGAAGTTGATCAAAAAGATCATCAATTCTCGGCAAAGGGTACTTGTTCTTGATGGTGACTTTGTTCAACTATCTGTAATCAATGCATAATCTCTTGCCACCATCCTTCTTGCTTGCCAACAACACTGGTGCTCCCCAAGGTGAAGTACTCGGTCTAATCAGACCCTTGCTCGAATATTCCAGCAGCTGCTCCTACAATATAGCCAATTCAGTTGGTACCATCCGGTACGGTGCTTTAGAGATGGGAGTCGCTCCTGGAATAAGGTCAATAGAGAACTCCACAACTCTGTCAGGTGGAAGTCCTGATATCTCTTCAAAGACATCCAGGAACTCATTCCACACTGACACCGTCTTCTTCTTGTCCTTTGCCATGGCACAATCTAATTGATCTTCCTTCTGAAGGGACTTGCGTTCTCCAAAGAACTGGAACTCCGGTTGGTGTGGAATCCTGAAGATCACCTTCTTGTCCCGACAGTCGATCACCGCATGATACTTGCTGAGCCAAGTCATTCCTAGGATCACATCGTACCCTCCAGTGTCTAGTACGAACATGTCGGCTTCTAACTTCCTACCACATAATTCCACAGTACACGCCTTGCAAATCTTGTTAGTAGTGACTACCCCATTCCCCGTACTAATTTCCCATTGGTCACTCAAACATACTAGGGGTATAGAGTGCAAGGCGATAAATCTACTGGATATGAAGCAATGCGATGCACCAGAGTCAAAAAGTGATAAGACTGGAACTGAGTGGACCAAAATTATATCTGCCACTACTTCTCCAGATGCCTCAGCTTCCTCTGCTGTCAAGTTGTAAGCCTGACCTCTCCCGCGGCCTACTCCGGTCTTGGGTCCCCTCTGAGCCTGACCCAGAGTCCGACGCTGGGGAGGAAGTGGAGCTCCTCTGCCAACTGGTCCTGGATTCCTCCTCATTGGTGGTGCTGAAAGTGCTGGGGGAGCTGCTCGAGCTGGAGGAGCTGGTGGTGCTGCTCGTACTGGAAGTGCGGGTGATGCTGGAGCTGCATTCCAGGTCTTCTTGAATGGACACTCTCCCACCGAGTGATTGCCGGATCCGCATGCCAAACACAGTCCATTGGCCATACGGCAGTTTCGCTGATTGTGTCCGGTTTCTGGCAGTACCCACATACAAGCTGCTGAGAAGAAGGTTGAAATGGCCGCTTGGCTGCTGGGGCACAAAGGATCTGACTGGATTCCCCCTGTGCACCTGCTGGAACTGACGCTTCATAGGCTTGTGCTGCAGCTCAACTCTCCTCTTCTTCTCCAATCCCTGCTCCACATCACGAGCAATAGAAAGAACTTGAGAGTATGTCTTCAGCTGGTGGGGTATAAGCAACATCTGAATATCCACCCTCAGTCCTTGCTGAAATCTGCTAGCCCTCTTCTCCTCGTCGGCCACCATATATGGTGCAAACCGACTAAGTCTCAGAAATTCTGCAGCATACTCATCCACAGATCGATTCCACTGCTGCAGCTTGATAAACTGCTCTGCCATTTCCTTCTGAGCAGTTGCAGGGAAAAACCTCTCATAGAAGCCCTTCGAAAATTGGTCCTAAGAGATAGGCTTCTCCAGCCTCGCCTCTTCGGCTAGCCACCAAGTCCTCGCCACATCTTTCAGCTGGATCTTGGCCACTTCCTCCTGATTTTCAGCAGGAATTCTGGCTGCCTTCAAAAGATCGGTCATGTCTATCAACCATTGCTCTGCATCCAGGGGCTTCTCCGTGCCCAAAAATTCTACTGGCTGCAATCTCTGAAAATCCGAAATAGTACTCGGCCTCTGCTCCCGGGGTGTAGTGAGCAATCCTTGCCGCAGGAGCTCTATCTGCTGCTGCTGGCTATCCATCATCTCCTGGAGTATCCTCATCATGTCGTTCTCCCCGTTCGGACTTTCACGGGAAGTGCCGGGACCGTTCCGTGTCCCCCGCCTCTCCATATTCGAGCCGACTAAAAAGGTGATGAAATAAGGAACTTCATGAGATTTTAGAAATCAAGGGATGAATTTCCAGGAAAGAATAGATAACTTTGTACTTGTAATTGGAATGTATAATAAGGACTCGTGTGACTCAGTCGCAAATTAACACAACATTAATTTGCAGACTGGCTGTATTGAAGGTGTGAGAGCCTACGCTCTGATACCAACCTGTGACGCCCCGATCCCGGCGGGTACGGAGACGCCACTGTGACGTACATACGCAGGGCGATGGAACCATCCCGCATGTATGCTAAGCATCAATAATCACAATACAGGGATCAGAGTGTAGAAATACGTGGTATTATACATTCCAATACAAAAAAGTACAACTACTTAGTTATCACAAATTGTGACATAATATTACATAAATATTACATCACAAGGTAGTACAAAAGTGGACTGTACAAGATACAAAAGATAAACTCACGAGCTGGAAGAGAGAGAATCTCGCGAGCGGAAAAGACTGGACGAAGCTACGACTGATCTGCCTGCTCCTCGAAGTAGGCCTGATCCTCAGCTGATGGGTCTACCTCGGTCCAACCTGTCAAATCTGAACATACAAATTCAGGGTTGTTAATGGGCAACCCAGCGAGTGCATAAAGAAGCCAAGTGGAAAGTATAAATAAAAGTAAGTGCATCATGCCAAGTATAATGTACCAAGATCAATAAGCATGGAATAATCACAATAAATAATGAATCATGAGATAAAGCAAGTGTAGCAGGTCATGTAATCAAATTGGCAAGCATGGAATAACTACCATAAATAGCAAAATTCATGTAACCTTAAGTTTCAAGTTATTATTAAGACTCGTTCAATTTGTATGTTTCGGTATAAGACCGGTGCCATATACCTCCGCATACAAATCAAGCAAGGCTAGTTATTGAAATTGATGGGAAACGACGAACCATGTTTAGAATGGGTCCCGTACATGCTCGGGACAACGGTCCAAGAGTATCTGGTACTGAGCCAGAACGTACCGCTAGGAACCGGGACTTACTATATGCCCGAAGGTCTTAGTATACGCTCGAACAGGAATAGAGTGTCACCGTTCCCCACAGGATATACCCAGGGGATTATAGCACACCCGGACAGGCAGGCAAGGGGTAGGGGTGCCAGTACACCCCTCGAAAACGCCTGGTGGCCTCTAGGTCGAATCCTACAGGAAGTTGTACAACATATGTATGGCCACTATAAACACAGAAGCTATATCGATACCCATCAATTTTCCCTCCCGGTGTAAGTTGTTTAAATATAACAGAGTTTAAAATAATAATGTTCGAGGGGGTATTCACAAATGTACAATATCCATGGTTATCCTATTACGGGGGTCAACAGGAGTAAATATCAGGAGAAATGTCAGGAGCCTCCATATTTTAGGGGTTCAAGTATACAGGAGTACAGGAGTTCAGGAGTACCAAATATCTGGTAATAATATAATAGTCATGCCAAGTCTCCATAAAAGTAATAGTCATGAACATCTCATATAATACTGGTATCAGGGTAGTAATGTCCGGTCAAGGGTCATGATGTCAAGTCCAGGTATTTGTACCACATGAAAGCATATCATATACCGTGTGTCAGGTGCAGGTGTCAAGTATGTCATATCTCGAGTACCGGGTCCATATAACGAGTGCCGGTGTAAATACCAAGTGCCAGAATCATGAATAACATATCAGTGTAACATGCCAAGTGTCGGTGTCAGACGTCACGGATCAAGTGTAGCATGGCAAACATCGGTGTCAAATATAGCATGGTAAATACCGGTGTCAAATATAGCATAGCAAATACCGGTGCCAAATATGGCATAGCAAATACCGGTGTCAAATATAGCATGACAATTATCAAAATCAAATATGGCAATTATCGGAATTAAATATAGCATGGTAATTATCGGAATTAAATATAACTTGGCAATTATGGAATTATATATAGCATGACAATTATGTACTAAAAATTATAATAGCAAGTGTTAGGCATATTAAAGTATCCACATGTCAATATCATGTTATAAATACAATGGTAATTATTTTTAAATTAGTGATAAGCACTCGCCTGAAACCGGGGCAAAATACCGGTTAAAAGTCCGAAAAATCGGCGATCCGCACAAGGAATCCGCTAGCCCGTAGTTGTATTTTAAAATATATAATTTAAAATATTTATATAAATATTTGAGAGGGAAAGAGAGAGGAGAGAGAGAGAGGAGAGAAGTTGTAGGAAGAAGAAGAGAGAGAAAAAGAGAGAAAATATGGTGTTTTTAAAAGGAAAATAGAAATTAAAATGGAAGGGGGTAGAGTTGTAAATAAGAGGGAAGTAATAAAGGAATGAGGGGAGGGGTATTTTTGGAATGAGGGAAATTTGTGTTTATTTAGGGAATGATTGAAGTTTGAATGAAGGAAATAAAGAAAGAAAAGAAGAAAGAAGGAAGGAGAAGAAGGAGGGAAGGGGGAGGTCGGCCGCCGGCGGTGGCCGGTAGGCCTGGCGGCGGCGGCGGCGCCGAGAAGGAGGGCGCGCGCGGCTTGGGGGGAAGGAGGTGGGTGCTTTGTTGTTGTTGTTGTTGTTGTTGTTGGGTGGAGGTGGTGATGGTGGTGGTGGTTGTGGTGGTGGTGGTGGTGATTGGTGGTGTTGGGGGTTAGAGGAGGAAGAGGAGATGATGTTGGGTTGGTTGGAGTGGGGAATTTGGTGGTGGTGATGGAGAATTTTGAAGATGAAGTTGTGGTAATGGAAGTGGTTTATGATGAAATTGGAGAAGGAGGTGGGGTTTTTGAGGTTGATGGAGGTGTAGAAGGGTGGTGGGGGTGATGGGGGGGTGCGGCGGCGGCTTGGGCGGCGCCGGAGGTGGCGGTGGTGATGGTGGAGGCAGCAGTGCGTAAGTGGGTGCGTGAGTTGGAGTTGTGAAGAAGAAGATGAAGCTATTTCTTTTTGGATTTTTGATTTCTCTTGAAATAAATGGGGATGTTGGTGGTTTAATAGATGATGAGGGGGAAGATTTGATGGCTTAGGGGAAGGTGATAGGGCTGTGCAGCCCATGGCTGTCGGGCGGCAGTGGCGGCTAGCGAGGATTAAGCCGTTGATTAAGGGGGGAAATATCAAGGTGAAAGAAAAGAAAAAGAAAGAGAAAGAAAAGAAAGAAAATTGAAAAAAAATAAGGAAAAATGAAATAAAATGTTTAAAATTTTTATTATTACCTATTTTATTTGTTATAATTTTTGGTAGCATAAAGTAGGAGAGTAGAGGAGGGAAAAGCCAGAAAAGAAATCGCCGGTAAAAATATTATTATTTAAATAAGGCGAAAATTTGACTGTTTTAGAAACGTACCAAAAAATTCTAAAAAATAGAAAATATTATTCTAAGACACATGGTGAGATCGGATTTGAAAAATTTGATGTACTTTTCAAATTAAAAATCCTGGAATCTTCCGGCGGTACCGCCGACACCAGAATCGGTCAAATTTTGATAAATTTAGAAAAATCTCAAAAAATGTATTTACATAGAAAATGAAATTCTAAGAAGTACTGTGAAAGTCGTTTCTAAAATTCAAGCTCATTTGAAAACTAAAAATCCAGGAATCAGTCAGCGATGCTGACCGACACCGGTTTTGGAGATTTTGCAGAAAAATTTCAGAAAATTTCAGAAAATCATGAAAAATTTAAAATATTAGAAAACAGTCTCTGAAACTGAAATCAGTCAAATCGGACTGCTAGGAAGTCAAATCGGGCTACTGGCTGGTATCGGGTTCCCGGTCCGCGTCAGGGCTTACTCTCGGTCTGAGAATCCAGATCCAATACTCAAAAATATAAGTGATAACAATTCAAAAACACATACAAGAAGAAAATTGAGCAATATGGTCGAAAAAATTTTGGGACTCGTATCTGGGTACGTATCCCGGGTACGGGGTGCTATAATCTACCACCTAAAAAAAATTTCGTCCTCGAAATTTCTATAAGGTAAGAGATGGACAAGGAAATAAAGAATTTATAAGACAAGAGATGGAGTACAAGAGAATATTACCACTTAAGGCTCGAACAGATGTGGGTAACGGTCACGAATGACGTCTTCCCGCTCCCAAGTCGCTTCTCCCAGACTATGCCTGTTCCACGAAACAAGCACCAATGAGATGGTCCGGTTCTTCAGGGCCTTGACACTTCTATCCACAATAGCCATTGGTTGCTCAATATATGACAAATCCGGCTGCAACTCCAACTCTGAATAATCCAATACATGGCTCTCATCCCTGATGTATCTTCTCATCTGTGACACATGAAACGCATTGTGCACTCCTTCCAGTGATGGCGGCAGTGCTAATCTATATGCCACTTCTCCAACTCGCTCCAATATCTCAAACGGGCCTATATACCTCGGACTCAGCTTCCCACGTGCACCAAATCTGATCACTCCCTTGGTCGGAGATATCTTCAGAAACACATGCTCTCCCACCTGGAACTCCAACGGTCTTCTATTGGAATCTGTCCAACTCTTCTGTCTGTCCTGTGCTGCACGAAGGTGCTCTTGGATGGTCCTGATCTTGTCCACTGCCTGTACTATCACATCCGGTCCCAAATGCCTCCTCTCACCAACCTCATCCAACATAATGGTGATCTGCATCTCCTGCCGTAAAGGGCTTCGAATGGAGCCATCTTGATGCTCGCCTGATAGCTATTATTATAGGAAAACTCTGCCAAATGTAGGTAGTCTTCCCACGATCCCTTGAAGTCTATCATCCAAGCCCTCAACATGTCTTCTAGGATCTGAATGGTCCATTTAGACTGCTCGTCCGTCTCTAGATGATAAGATGTGCTGAACTTCAGACGGATCCCCAGACTCTCTTGAAGGTTCTCCCAGAAGCGAGATCTGAATCTCGTGTCCCTGTCCGACACGATACTGACTGGAACTCCATGCAGTCGAACAATCTCCCTCATGTACTTGTCCGCCAGAAGCTCCGTAGATTGTCCCACTCTGAATGGTATGAAATGTGCTGACTTAGTGAGACGGTCAACAACTACCCATACTGCATTGTTCCCCTTTGGACTGCGGGGTAGAGCGGTGACAAAATCCATAGTAACATGCTCCCACTTCCATTCTGGTATTGGCAAAGGCTGTAGTAATCCAGCTGGTCTCTGATGTTCAGCCTTCACTTGCTGACACACTAGACACTTCGCCACAAATTGTGCGATCTCCCTCTTCATCGCATTCCACCAGAAATGTTGCTTCAGATCCTGATACATCTTAGTTCCTCCAGGGTGTATATAGTAAGCTGAGCTGTGGGCCTCAGCTAAGATCTTCTGTCTAATCTCCCCTTGAGGCACACAAATTCTGCCCCTGAAATAGAGTGCACCATCAGGATGTATGCAAACATCTGATCTCAGCCCCGCTTCCACTTGCTCTCTGAACTTCAACAATCTGGGATCTTCTCTCTGAGCTTCTCTGATCTACTCCATCAATGTCGGCTGGATCTGAAATGCCATCAACTACACGGATCCACTGGTCCTCCGAGTCACCATCAAATCTAGCCGCCTCATCTCTTTGAGTAACTCCTCCTGCTGAGTGAGCAACATAACCATGTTGTCTTCTGGTCTTTCTACTCAGGGCATCTGGTACAACATTAACTTTGTCAGGATGATACTGCAGATCTATATCATAATCTGCCATCAATTCAAGCCATCGCCTCTGCCTCATGTTCAACTCCTTCTGAGTGAAAATGTACTTCAGGCTCTTGTGATCAGTGTAAATCAACACTCGGTCACCAAGCAGGTAATGCCTCCAAATCTTCAACGCAAAGATCACAACTGCCAGCTCTAAATCATGCGTTGGGTAGTTCTTCTCATGAGGCTTTAATTGCCTAGATGCATAAGCCACCACATGTCCTACTGCATCAATACGCATCCAAGGCCCTTCCCTGAGGCATCATAATATACAACCATACCTCCTGTCCCTGAGGGTGTCTTCAAGATTGGAGCCGAAATCAACTTGTTTTTCAACTCCTCAAAAGCAGACGCACACTCCTCAGTCCATATGTACTTCTCTCCCTTCTTGGTAAGCTTGGTCAATGGAGCTGCAATCTTCGAGAAGTCCTGCACGAACCTTCGATAATATCCAGCTAGTCCGATGAAGCTCCTGATCTCTGTCACGGACTTCGGAGTCGGCCAGTCCTTCACCGCCTGAATCTTGCTGGGATCCACCGAGAATCCTTCCTTAGAAACAATATGGCCCAAGAAGGCTATACTCTCCAGCCAGAACTCACACTTGCTAAGTTTGGCATGAAGCTGCTCCAGTCGGAGAGTCTGTAGCACAATCCTCAGATGCTCCGCATGCTCCTCTTCATTCTTGGAATAGACCAAAATATCATCAATGAACACCAATACAAATTTATCCAGATAGGGTGAGAAGATTCTATTCATCAAGTCCATGAAGACTGCTGGGGCATTTGTAACTCCAAAAGGCATAACTAAGAACTCGTAATGACCATAACGAGTCCTAAATGTCGTCTTCTGGATGTCTTCCTTCTTCACCTTCAACTGATGGTACCCCGACTGCAAATCTAACTTCGAGAATACTTGGGCTCCATGAAGTTGATCAAAAAGATCATCAATTCTCGGCAAAGGGTACTTGTTCTTGATGGTGACTTTGTTCAACTATCTGTAATCAATGCATAATCTCTTGCCACCATCCTTCTTGCTTGCCAACAACACTGGTGCTCCCCAAGGTGAAGTACTCGGTCTAATCAGACCCTTGCTCGAATATTCCAGCAGCTGCTCCTACAATATAGCCAATTCAGTTGGTACCATCCGGTACGGTGCTTTAGAGATGGGAGTCGCTCCTGGAATAAGGTCAATAGAGAACTCCACAACTCTGTCAGGTGGAAGTCCTGATATCTCTTCAAAGACATCCAGGAACTCATTCCACACTGACACCGTCTTCTTCTTGTCCTTTGCCATGGCACAATCTAATTGATCTTCCTTCTGGAGGGACTTGCGTTCTCCAAAGAACTGGAACTCCGGTTGGTGTGGAATCCTGAAGATCACCTTCTTGTCCCGACAGTCGATCACCGCATGATACTTGCTGAGCCAAGTCATTCCTAGGATCACATCGTACCCTCTAGTGTCTAGTACGAACATGTCGGCTTCTAACTTACTACCACATAATTCCACAGTACACGCCTTGCAAATCTTGTTAGTAGTGACTACCCCATTCCCCGTACTAATTTCCCATTGGTCACTCAAACATACTAGGGGTATAGAGTGCAAGGCGATAAATCTACTGGATATGAAGCAATGCGATGCACCAGAGTCAAAAAGTGATAAGACTGGAACTGAGTGGACCAAAATTGTATCTGCCACTACTTCTCCAGATGCCTCAGCTTCCTCTGCTGTCAAGTTGTAAGCCTGACCTCTCCCGCGGCCTACTCCGGTCTTGGGTCCCCTCTGAGCCTGACCCAGAGTCCGACGCTGGGGAGGAAGTGGAGCTCCTCTGCCAACTGGTCCTGGATTCCTCCTCATTGGTGGTGCTGAAAGTGCTGGGGGAGCTGCTCGAGCTGGAGGAGCTGGTGGTGCTGCTCGTACTGGAAGTGCGGGTGATGCTGGAGCTGCATTCCAGGTCTTCTTGAATGGACACTCTCCCACCGAGTGATTGCCGGATCCGCATGCCAAACACAGTCCATTGGCCATACGGCAGTTTCGCTGATTGTGTCCGGTTTCTGGCAGTACCCATATACAAGCTGCTGAGAAGAAGGTTGAAATGGCCGCTTGGCTGCTGGGGCACAAAGGATCTGACTGGATTCCCCCTGTGCACCTGCTGGAACTGACGCTTCATAGGCTTGTGCTGCAGCTCAACTCTCCTCTTCTTCTCCAATCCCTGCTCCACATCACGAGCAATAGAAAGAACTTGAGAGTATGTCTTCAGCTGGTGGGGTATAAGCAACATCTGAATATCCACCCTCAGTCCTTGCTGAAATCTGCTAGCCCTCTTCTCCTCGTCGGCCACCATATATGGTGCAAACCGACTAAGTCTCAGAAATTCTGCAGCATACTCATCCACAGATCGATTCCACTGCTGCAGCTTGATAAACTGCTCTGCCATTTCCTTCTGAGCAGTTGCAGGGAAAAACCTCTCATAGAAGCCCTTCGAAAATTGGTCCTAAGAGATAGGCTTCTCCAGCCTCGCCTCTTCGGCTAGCCACCAAGTCCTCGCCACATCTTTCAGCTGGATCTTGGCCACTTCCTCCTGATTTTCAGCAGGAATTCTGGCTGCCTTCAAAAGATCGGTCATGTCTATCAACCATTGCTCTGCATCCAGGGGCTTCTCCGTGCCCGAAAATTCTACTGGCTGCAATCTCCGAAAATCCGAAATAGTACCCGGCCTCTGCTTCCGGGGTGTAGTGAGCAATCCTTGCCGCAGGAGCTCTATCTGCTTCTGCTGGCTATCCATCATCTCCTGGAGTATCCTCATCATGTCGTTCTCCCCGTTCGGACTTTCACGGGAAGTGCCGGGACCGTTCCGTGTCCCCCGCCTCTCCATATTCGAGCCGACTGAAAAGGTGATGAAATAAGGAACTTCATGAGATTTCAGAAATCAAGGGATGAATTTCCAGGAAAGAATAGATAACTTTGTACTTGTAATTGGAATGTATAATAAGGACTCGTGTGACTCAGTCGCAAATTAACACAACATTAATTTGCAGACTGGCTGTATTGAAGGTGTGAGAGCCTACGCTCTGATACCAACCTGTGACGCCCCGATCCCGGCGGGTACGGAGACGCCACTGTGACGTACATACGCAGGGCGATGGAACCATCCCGCATGTACGCTAAGCATCAATAATCACAATACAGGGATCAGAGTGTAGAAATACGTGGTATTATACATTCCAATACAAAACAGTACAACTACTTAGTTATCACAAATTGTGACATAATATTACATAAATATTACATCACAAGGTAGTACAAAAGTGGACTTTACAAGATACAAAAGATAAACTCACGAGCTGGAAGAGAGAGAATCTCGCGAGCGGAAAAGACTGGACGAAGCTACGACTGATCCGCCTGCTCCTCGAAGTAGGCCTGATCCTCAGCTGATGGGTCTACCTCGGTCCAACCTGTCAAATCTGAACATACAAATTCAGGGTTGTTAATGGGCAACCCAGCGAGTGCATAAAGAAGCCAAGTGGAAAGTATAAATAAAAGTAAGTGCAGCATGCCAAGTATAATGTACCAAGATCAATAAGCATGGAATAATCACAATAAATAAAGAATCATTAGATAAAGCAAGTGTAGCAGGTCATGTATTCAAATTGGCAAGCATGGAATAACTACCATAAATAGCAGAATTCATGTAACCTTAAGTCATTTATCAAGTTATTATTAAGACTCGTTCAATTTGTATGTTTCGGTATAAGACCGGTGCCATATACCTCCGCATACAAATCAAGCAAGGCTAGTTATTGGAAATTGATGGGAAACGACAACCATGTTTAGAATGGGTCCCGTGCATGCTCGGGACAACGGTCCAAGAGTATCTGGTACTGAGCCGGAACGTACCGCTAGGCACCGGGACTTACTATATGCCCGAAGGTCTTAGTATACGCCCGAACAGGAATAGAGTGTCACCGTTCCCCACAGGATATACCCAGGGGATTATAGCACACCCGGACAGGCAGGCAAGGGGGTAGGGGTTCCAGTACACCCCTCGAAAACGCCTGGTGGCCTCCAGGTCGAATCCTACAGGAAGTTGTACAACATATGTATGGCCACTATAAACACAGAAACTATATCGATACCCATCAATTTTCCCTCCCGGTGTAAGTTGTTTAAATATAACAGAGTTTAAAATAATAATGTTCGCGGGGGTATTCACAAATGTACAATATCCACGGTTATCCTATTACGGGGGTCAACAGGAGTAAATATCAGGAGAAATGTCAGGAGCCTCCATATTTTAGGGGTTCAAGTATACAGGAGTACAGGAGTTCAGGAGTACCAAATATCTGGTAATAATATAATAGTCATGCCAAGTCTCCATAAAAGTAATAGTCATGAACATCTCATATAATACTGGTATCAGGGGTAGTAATGTCCGGTCAAGGGTCATGATGTCAAGTCCAGGTATTTGTACCACATGAAAGCATATCATATACCGTGTGTCAGGTGCAGGTGTCAAGTCTGTAATATCTCGAGTACCGGGTCCATATAACGAGTGCCGGTGTAAATACCAAGTGCCAGAATCATGAATAACATATCAGTGTAACATGCCAAGTGTCGGTGTCAGACGTCACGGATCAAGTGTAGCATGGCAAACATCGGTGTCAAATATAGCATGGTAAATACCGGTGTCAAATATAGCGTAGCAAATACCGGTGCCAAATATGGCATAGCAAATACCGGTGTCAAATATAGCATGACAATTATCAAAATCAAATATGGCAATTATCAGAATTAAATATAGCATGGTAATTATCGGAATTAAATATAACTTGGCAATTATCGGAATTATATATAGCATGACAATTATGTACTAAAAATTATAATAGCAAGTGTTAGGCATATTAAAGTATCCACATGTCAATATCATGTTATAAATACAATGGTAATTATTTTTAAATTAGTGATAAGCACTCGCCTGAAATCGGGGCAAAATACCGGTTAAAAGTCCGAAAAATCGGCGATCCGCACAAGGAATCTGCTAGCCCGTAGTTGTATTTTAAAATATATAATTTAAAATATTTATATAAATATTTGAGAGGGAAAGAGAGAAGAGAGAGAGAGGAGAGAAGTTGTAGGAAGAAGAAGAGAGAGAAAAGAGAGAAAATATGGTGTTTTTAAAAGGAAAATAGAAATTAAAATGGAAGAGGGGTAGAGTTGTAAATAAGAGGGAAGTAATAAAGGAATGAGGGGGGGGTATTTTTTGAATGAGGGAAATTTGTGTTTATTTAGGGAATGATTGAAGTTTGAATGAAGGACATAAAGAAAGAAAAGAAGAAAGAAGGAAGGAGAAGAAGGAGGGAAGGGGGTGGTCGGCCGCCGGCGGTGGCCGGCAGGCCTGGCGGCGGCGGCGGCGGCGCCGGGAAGGAGGGCGCGCGCGGCTTGGGGGGGAAGGAGGTGGGTGCTTGTTGTTGTTGTTGTTGTTGTTGTTGTTGGGTGGAGGTGGTGATGGTGGTGGTGGTGGTTGTGGTGGTGGTGGTGGTGATTGGTGGTGTGGGGGGTTAGAGGAGGAAGAGGAGATGATATTGGGTTGGTTGGAGTGGGGAATTTGGTGGTGGTGATGGAGAATTTTGAAGATGAAGTTGTGGTAATGGAAGTGGTTTATGATGAAATTGGAGAAGGAGGTGGGGTTTTTGAGGTTGATGGAGGTGTAGAAGGGTGGTGGGGGTGATGGGGGGTGCGACGGCGGCTTGGGCGGCGCCGGAGGTGGCGGTGGTGATGGTGGAGGCGGCAGTGCGTGAGTGGGTGCGTGAGTTGGAGTTGTGAAGAAGAAGATGAAGCTATTTCTTTTTGGATTTTTGATTTCTCTTGAAATAAATGGGGATGTTGGTGGTTTAATAGATGATGAGGGGGAAGATTTGATGGCTTAGGGGAAGGTGATAGGGCTGTGCAGCCCATGGCTGTCGGGCGGCAGTGGCGGCTAGCGAGGATTAAGCCGTTGATTAGGGGGGAAATATCAAGGTGAAAGAAAAGAAAAAGAAAGAAAAGAAAGAAAATTGAAAAAAATAAGGAAAAATGAAATAAAATGTTTTAAAATTTTTTATTATTACCTATTTTATTTGTTATAATTTTTGGTAGCATAAAGTAGGAGAGTAGAGGAGGGAAAACCAGAAAAGAAATCGCCGGTAAAAATATTATTATTTAAATAAGGCGAAAATTTGACTGTTTTAGAAACGTACCAAAAAATTCTAAAAATAGAAAATATTATTCTAAAATACATGGTGAGATCGGATTTGAGAAATTCGATGTATTTTTCAAATTAAAAATCCTGGAATCTTCCGGCGATACCGGCCGACACCAGAATCGGTCAAATTTTGATAAATTTAGAAAATCTCAAAAAATGTATTTAGATAGAAAATGAAATTCTAAGAAGTACTGTGAAAGTCATTTCTGAAAATTCAAGCTCATTTGAAAACTAAAAATCCATGAATCAGTCAGCGATGCCGACCGACACCGGTTTTGGAGATTTTGCAGAAAAATTTCAGAAAATTTCAGAAAATCATGAAAAATCTAAAATATTAGAAAACAGTCTCTGAAACTGAAATCAGTCAAATCGGACTACTAGGAAGTCAAATCGGGCTACTGGCTGGTATCGGGTTCCCGGTCCGCGTCAGGGCTTACTCTCGGTCTGAGAATCCAGATCCAATACTAAAAATATAAGTGATAACAATTCAAAAACACATACAGGAAGAAAATTGAGCAATATGGTCGAAAATTTTTTGGGACTCGTATCTGGGTACATATCCCGGGTACGGGGTGCTATAATCTACCACCTAACAAAAATTTCGTCCTCGAAATTTCTATAAGGTAAGAGATGGACAAGGAAATAAAGAATTTATAAGACAGAGATGGAGTACAAGAGAATATTACCACTTAAGGCTCGAACAGATGCGGTAACGGTCACGAATGACGTCTTCCCGCTCCCAAGTCGCTTCTCCGGACTATGCCTGTTCCACGAAATAAGCACCAATGAGATGGTCCGGTTCTTCAGGGTCTTGACACTTCTATCCACAATAGCAACTGGTTGCTCAATATATGACAAATCCGGCTGCAACTCCAACTCTGAATAATCCAATACATGGCTCTCATCCCTGATGCGCTGTGACACATGAAACGCATTGTGCACTCCTTCCAGTGATGGCGGCAGTGCTAATCTATATGCCACTTCTCCAACTCGCTCCAATATCTCAAACGGGCCTATATACCTCGGACTCAGCTTCCCACGTGCACCAAATCTGATCACTCCCTTGGTCGGAGATATCTTCAAAACACATGCTCTCCCACCTGGAACTCCAACGGTCTTCTATTGGAATCTGCCCAACTCTTCTGTCTGTCCTGTGCTGCACGAAGGTGCTCTTGGATGGTCCTGATCTTGTCCACTGCCTGTACTATCACATCCGGTCCCAAATGCCTCCTCTCACCAACCTCATCCCAACATAATGGTGATCTGCATCTCCTGCCGTAAAGGGCTTCGAATGGAGCCATCTTGATGCTCGCCTGATAGCTATTATTATAGGAAAACTCTGCCAAATGTAGGTAGTCTTCCCACGATCCCTTGAAGTCTATCATACAAGCCCTCAACATGTCTTCTAGGATCTGAATGGTCCATTTAGACTGCCCGTCCGTCTCTGGATGATAAGATGTGCTGAACTTCAGACGGATCCCCAGACTCTCTTGAAGGCTCTCCCAGAAGCGAGATCTGAATCTCGTGTCCCTGTCCGACACGATACTGACTGGAACTCCATGCAGTCGAACAATCTCCCTCATGTACTTGTCCGCCAGAAGCTCCGTAGATTGTCCCACTCTGAATGGTATGAAATGTGCTGACTTAGTGAGACGGTCAACAACTACCCATACTGCATTGTTCCCCTTTGGACTGTGGGGTAGAGCGGTGACAAAATCCATAGTAACATGCTCCCACTTCCATTCTGGTATTGGCAAAGGCTGTAGTAATCCAGCTGGTCTCTGATGTTCAACCTTCACTTGCTGACACACTAGACACTTCGCCACAAATTGTGCGATCTCCCTCTTCATCGCATTCCACCAGAAATGTTGCTTCAGATCCTGATACATCTTAGTTCCTCCAGGGTGTATATAGTAAGCTGAGCTGTGGGCCTCAGCTAAGATCTTCTGTCTAATCTCCCCTTGAGGCACACAAATTCTGCCCCTGAAATAGAGTGCACCATCAGGATGTACGCAAACATCTGATCTCAGCCCCGCTTCCACTTGCTCTCTGAACTTCAACAATCTGGGATCTTCTCTCTGAGCTTCTCTGATCTACTCCATCAATGTCGGCTGGATCTGAAATTCCATCAACTACACGGATCCACTGGTCCTCCGAGTCACCATCAAATCTAGCCGCCTCATCTCTTTGAGTAACTCCTCCTGCTGAGTGAGCAACATAACCATGTTGTCTTCTGGTCTTCTACTCAGGGCATCTGGTACAACATTAACTTTGTCAGGATGATACTGCAGATCTATATCATAATCTGCCATCAACTCAAGCCATCGCCTCTGCCTCATGTTCAACTCCTTCTGAGTGAAAATGTACTTCAGGCTCTTGTGATCAGTGTAAATCAACACTCGGTCACCTAGCAGGTAATGCCTCCAAATCTTCAACGCAAAGATCACAACTGCCAGCTCTAAATCATGCGTTGGGTAGTTCTTCTCATGAGGCTTTAATTGCCTAGATGCATAAGCCACCACATGTCCTGCTGCATCAATACGCATCCAAGGCCCTTCCCTGAGGCATCATAATATACAACCATACCTCCTGTCCCTGAGGGTGTCTTCAAGATTGGAGCCGAAATCAACTTGTTTTTCAACTCCTCAAAAGCAGACGCACACTCCTCAGTCCATATGTACTTCTCTCCCTTCCTGGTAAGTTTGGTCAATGGAGCTGCAATCTTCGAGAAGTCCTGCACGAACCTTCGATAATATCCAGCTAGTCCGATGAAGCTCCTGATCTCTGTCACGGACTTCGGAGTCGGCCAGTCCTTCACCGCCTGAATCTTGCTGGGATCCACCGAGAATCCTTTCTTAGAAACAATATGGCCCAAGAAGGCTATACTCTCCAGCCAGAACTCACACTTGCTAAGTTTGGCATGAAGCTGCTCCAGTCGGAGAGTCTATAGCACAATCCTCAGATGCTCCACATGCTCCTCTTCATTCTTGGAATAGACCAAAATATCATCAATGAACACCAATACAAATTTATCCAGATAGGGTGAGAAGATTCTATTCATCAAGTCCATGAAGACTGCTGGGGCATTTGTAACTCCAAAAGGCATAACTAAGAACTCGTAATGACCATAACGAGTCCTAAATGTCGTCTTCTGGATGTCTTCCTTCTTCACCTTCAACTGATGGTACCCCGACTGCAAATCTAACTTCGAGAATACTTGGGCTCCATGAAGTTGATCAAAAAGATCATCAATTCTCGGCAAAGGGTACTTGTTCTTGATGGTGACTTTGTTCAACTATCTGTAATCAATGCATAATCTCTTGCCACCATCCTTCTTGCTTGCCAACAATACTGGTGCTCCCCAAGGTGAAGTACTCGGTCTAATCAGACCCTTGCTCGAATATTCCAGCAGCTGTTCCTACAATATAGCCAATTCAGTTGGTACCATCCGGTACAGTGCTTTAGAGATGGGAGTCGCTCCTGGAATAAGGTCAATAGAGAACTCCACAACTCTGTCAGGTGGAAGTCCTGATATCTCTTCAAAGACATCCAGGAACTCATTCCACACTGACACCGTCTTCTTCTTGTCCTTTGCCATGGCACAATCTAATTGATCTTCCTTCTGGAGGGACTTGCGTTCTCCAAAGAACTGGAACTCCGGTTGGTGTGGAATCCTGAAGATCACCTTCTTCTCCCGACAGTCGATCACCGCATGATACTTGCTGAGCCAAGTCATTCCTAGGATCACATCGTACCCTCCAGTGTCTAGTACGAACATGTCGGCTTCTAACTTCCTACCACATAATTCCACAGTACACGCCTTGCAAATCTTGTTAGTAGTGACTACCCCATTCCCCGTACTAATTTTCCCATTGATCACTCAAACATACTAGGGGTATAGAGTGCAAGGCGATAAATCTACTGGATATGAAGCAATGCGATGCATCAGAGTCAAAAAGTGATAAGACTGGAACTGAGTGGACCAAAATTATATCTGCCACTACTTCTCCAGATGCCTCAGCTTCCTCTGCTGTCAAGTTGTAAGCCTGACCTCTCCCGCGGCCTACTCCGGTCCTGGGTCCCCTCTGAGCCTGACCCAGAGTCCGACGCTGGGGAAGAAGTGGAGCTCCTCTGCCAACTGGTCCTGGATTCCTCCTCATTGGTGGTGCTGAAAGTGCTGGGGGAGCTGCTCGAGCTGGAGGAGCTGGTGGTGCTGCTCGTACTGGAAGTGCGGGTGATGCTGGAGCTGCATTCCAGGTCTTCTTGAATGGACACTCTCCCACTTAGTGATTGCCGGATCCGCATACCAAACACAGTCCATTGGCCATACGGCAGTTTCGCTGATTGTGTCCGGTTTCTGGCAGTACCCACATACAAGCTGCTGAGAAGAAGGTTGAAATGGCCGCTTGGCTGCTGGGGCACAAAGGATCTGACTGGATTCCCCCTGTGCACCTGCTGGAACTGACGCTTCATAGGCTTGTGCTGCAGCTCAACTCTCCTCTTCTTCTCCAATCCCTGCTCCACATCACGAGCAATAGAAAGAACTTGAGAGTATGTCTTCAGTTGGTGGGGTATAAGCAACATCTGAATATCCACCCTCAGTCCTTACTGAAATCTGCTAGCCCTCTTCTCCTCGTCAGCCACCATATATGGTGCAAACCGACTAAGTCTCAGAAATTCTGCAGCATACTCATCCACAGATCGATTCCACTGCTGCAGCTTGATAAACTGCTCTGCCATTTCCTTCTGAGCAGTTGCAGGGAAAAACCTCTCATAGAAGCCCTTCGAAAACTGGTCCTAAGAGATAGGCTTCTCCAGCCTCGTCTCTTCGGCTAGCCACCAAGTCCTCGCCACATCTTTCAGCTGGATCTTGGCCACTTCCTCCTGATTTTTAGCAGGAATTCTGGCTGCCTTCAAAAGATCGGTCATGTCTATCAACCATTGCTCTGCATCCAGGGGCTTCTCCGTGCCCGAAAATTCTACTGGCTGCAATCTCTGAAAATTCGAAATAGTACCCGGCCTCTGCTCCCGGGGTGTAGTGAGCAATCCTTACCGCAGGAGCTCTATCTGCTGCTGCTGGCTATCCATCATCTCCTGGAGTATCCTCATCATGTCGTTCTCCCCGTTCGGACTTTCACGGGAAGTGCCGGGACCGTTCCGTGTCCCCCGCCTCTCCATATTCGAGCCGACTGAAAAGGTGATGAATAAGGAACTTCATGAGATTTCAGAAATCAAGGGATGAATTTCCAGGAAAGAATAGATAACTTTGTACTTGTAATTGGAATGTATAATAAGGACTCGTGTGACTCAGTCGCAAATTAACACAACATTAATTTGCAGACTGGCTGTATTGAAGGTGTGAGAGCCTACGCTCTGATACCAACCTGTGACGCCCCGATCCCGGCGGGTACGGAGACGCCACTGTGACGTACATACGCAGGGCGATGGAACCATCTCGCATGTACGCTAAGCATCAATAATCACAATACAGGGATCAGAGTGTAGAAATACGTGGTATTATACATTCCAATACAAAACAGTACAACTACTTAGTTATCACAAATTGTGACATAATATTACATAAATATTACATCACAAGGTAGTACAAAAGTGGACTGTACAAGATACAAAAGATAAACTCACGAGCTGGAAGAGAGAGAATCTCGCGAGCGGAAAAGACTGGACGAAGCTACGACTGATCCGCCTGCTCCTCGAAGTAGGCCTGATCCTCAGCTGATGGGTCTACCTCGGTCCAACCTGTCAAATCTGAACATACAAATTCAGGGTTGTTAATGGGCAACCCAGCGAGTGCATAAAGAAGCCAAGTGGAAAGTATAAATAAAAGTAAGTGCATCATGCCAAGTATAATGTACCAAGATCAATAAGCATGGAATAATCACAATAAATAATGAATCATGAGATAAAGCAAGTGTAGCAGGTCATGTAATCAAATTGGCAAGCATGGAATAACTACCATAAATAGCAGAATTCATGTAACCTTAAGTCATTTATCAAGTTATTATTAAGACTCGTTCAATTTGTATGTTTCGGTATAAGACCGGTGCCATATACCTCCGCATACAAATCAAGCAAGGCTAGTTATTGAAAATTGATGGGAAACGACGAACCATGTTTAGAATGGGTCCTGTGCATGCTCGGGACAACGGTCCAAGAGTATCTGGTACTGAGCCGGAACGTACCGCTAGGCACCGGGACTTACTATATGCCCGAAGGTCTTAGTATACGCCCGAACAGGAATAGAGTGTCACCGTTCCCCACAGGATATACCCAGGGGATTATAGCACACCCGGACAGGCAGGCAAGGGGGTAGGGGTGCCAGTGCACCCCTCGAAAATGCCTGGTGGCCTCCAGGTCGAATCCTACAGGAAGTTGTACAACATATGTATGGCCACTATAAACACAGAAGTTATATCGATACCCATCAATTTTCCTCCCGGTGTAAGTTATTTAAATATAACAGAGTTTAAAATAATAATGTTCACGGGGGTATTCACAAATGTACAATATCCATGGTTATCCTATTACGGGGGTCAACAGGAGTAAATATCAGGAGAAATGTCAGGAGCCTCCATATTTTAGGGGTTCAAATATACAGGAGTACAGGAGTTCAGGAGTACCAAATATCTGGTAATAATATAATAGTCATGCCAAGTCTCCATAAAAGTAATAGTCATGAACATCTCATATAATACTGGTATCAGGGGTAGTAATGTCCGGTCAAGGTCATGATGTCAAGTCCAGGTATTTGTACCACATGAAAGCATATCATATACCGTGTGTCAGGTGCAGGTGTCAAGTATGTCATATCTCGAGTACCGGGTCCATATAACGAGTGCCGGTGTAAATACCAAGTGCCAGAATCATGAATAACATATCAGTGTAACATGCCAAGTGTCGGTGTCAGACGTCACTGATCAAGTGTAGCATGGCAAACATCGGTGTCAAATATAGCATGGTAAATACCGGTGTCAAATATAGCATAGCAAATACCGGTGCCAAATATGGCATAGCAAATACCGGTGTCAAATATAGCATGACAATTATCAAAATCAAATATGGCAATTATCGGAATTAAATATAGCATGGTAATTATCGGAATTAAATATAACTTGGCAATTATCGAATTATATATAGCATGACAATTATGTACTAAAAATTATAATAGCAAGTGTTAGGCATATTAAAGTATCCACATGTCAATATCATGTTATAAATACAATGGTAATTATTTTTAAATTAGTGATAAGCACTCGCCTGAAACCGGGGCAAAATACCGGTTAAAAGTCCGAAAAATCGGCGATCCGCACAAGGAATCCGCTAGCCCGTAGTTGTATTTTAAAATATATAATTTAAAATATTTATATAAATATTTGAGAGGGAAAGAGAGAGGAGAGAGAGAGAGGAGAGAAGTTGTAGGAAGAAGAAGAGAGAGAAAAAGAGAGAAAATATGGTGTTTTTAAAGGAAAATAGAAATTAAAATGGAAGGGGTAGAGTTGTAAATAAGAGGGAAGTAATAAAGGAATGAGGGGAGGGGTATTTTTGGAATGAGGGAAATTTGTGTTTATTTAGGGAATGATTGAAGTTTGAATGAAGGAAATAAAGAAAGAAAAGAAGAAAGAAGGAAGGAGAAGAAGGAGGGAAGGGGGGTGGTCGGCCGCCGGCGGTGGCCGGCAGGCCTGGCGGCGGCGGCGCCGGGAAGGAGGGCGCGCGCGGCTTGGGGGGGAAGGAGGTGGGTGCTTTGTTGTTGTTGTTGTTGTTGGGTGGAGGTGGTGATGGTGGTTGTGGTGGTGGTGGTGGTGATTGGTGGTGTTGGGGGTTAGAGGAGGAAGAGGAGATGATGTTGGGTTGGTTGGAGTGGGGAATTTGGTGGTGGTGATGGAGAATTTTGAAGATGAAGTTGTGGTAATGGAAGTGGTTTATGGTGAAATTGGAGAAGGAGGTGGGGTTTTTGAGGTTGATGGAGGTGTGGAAGTGTGGTGGGGCTGATGGGGGGTGCGGTGGCGGCTTGGGCGGCGCCGGAGGTGGCGGTGGTGATGGTGGAGGCGGCGGTGCGTGAGTGGGTGCGTGAGTTGGAGTTGTGAAGAAGAAGATGAAGCTATTTCTTTTTGGATTTTTGATTTCTCTTGAAATGAATGGGGATGTTGGTGGTTTAATAGATGATGAGGGGGAAGATTTGATGGCTTAGGGGAAGGTGATAGGGCTAGGCAGCCCATGGCTATCGGGCGGCACTGGCGGCTAGCGAGGATTAAGCCGTTGATTAAGGGGGGAAATATCAAGGTGAAAGAAAAGAAATAGAAAGAAAAGAAAGAAAATGAAAAAAATAAGGAAAAATGAACAAAAATGTTTTAAAAATTTTTATTATTACCTATTTTATTTGTTATAATTTTTGGTAGCATAAAGTAGGAGAGTAGAGGAGGGAAAAGCCAGAAAAGAAATCGCCGGTAAAAATATTATTATTTAAATAAGGCGAAAATTTGACTGCTTCAGAAACGTACCAAAAAATTCTAAAAAATAGAAAATATTATTCTAAGACACATGGTGAAATTGGATTTTATAAATTCGATGTATTTTTCAAATTAAAAATCCTGGAATCTTCCGGCGATACCGGTCGACACTAGAATCGGTCAAATTTTGATAAATTTAGAAAAATCTCAAAAAATGTATTTAGATAGAAAATGAAATTCTAAGAAGTACTGTGAAAGCCATTTCTGAAAATTTAAGCTCATTTGAAAACTAAAAATCTGGGAATCAGTCAGCGATACCGACCGACACCGGTTTTGGAGATTTTGTAGAAAAATTTCAGAAAATTTCAAAAAATCATGAAAAATCTAAAATATTAGAAAACAGTCTCTGAAACTGAAATCAGTCAAATCGGACTACTAGGAAGTAAAATTGGGCTACTGGCTGGTATCGGGTTCCCGGTCCGGGTCAGGGCTTACTCTCGGTCTGAGAATCCAGATCCGATACTCAAAAATATAAGTGATAACAATTCAAAAACACATACGGGAAGAAAATTGAGCAATATGGTCGAAAAAATTTGGGACTCGTATCTGGGTACGTATCCCGGGTACGGGGTGCTATAATGTTACCTGACTCCTTGCGGTAGAGCCTGGTTCAGTGTCAGAAGTCTGGGTCATGGTCCCGAGGATGCACGGGACTCACTTAAAATACAGACAATGTCTTTAACTAATCAGATTTTTATAGCTTGCCCGGTTTACTTTAGGCTTAGCATATATACGTGGGGTATTCTTTTCGCATATATATATATATATATATATATATATATATATATATATATATATATATATATATATATATATGTCGCTAACTCTCGTTGCGACCCTGTTTTCACGTATCTTGGAAAGCGAGGTGTGACATTTCCTATGCCATTGTAGCGCATATTAACCAGCTTGCTAAGATGCGCGTTGGCCTCAACTTAATCCAATTTCGTAAGTCAGTTTCCTACTTCAAGTAGGAAACTCTTAGCACTAACTTTATCAGGTATAATA